>JABUQX010130995.1:22500-23684 GCA_015478945.1 Trachelipus rathkii | reverse complement strand
GACCTGTCGTTAGTCTATAAATTAATACTCATCTCGTAGTTCAAAATGCTATATTATGTAATATTATGTCATGAAGCCCTATACACATGTCTTTCTGTAGTCCCTAAAGTATAGTCGGTGAATCACATATAATCATTTGTTATAAATACGGAATATAATAATATAGATTCTATTTATCACATGATATTATATAATATAATAGATCCGTAGCATACCGAAAGACCATTATTTAGGAAAGTAAAATAAGGATAATAAATATGAATATAAATGAATACTATATAATTATATAGTATAGATAAGTGATGATTTCGAGCTAATATATAGGGTTTCAAAATATTTACCTTTAGAAATAAATTTTCGGACATACAAGTGAGAGTTATAGGGCGATATTTAGAAGGATCAGAGTAGTTAGAAGGATCATAGCAGCATCATTTTTTCGGAATAGGTTGACATATGCGCGCTGCCAACACTGAGGGAAAGTGCTAGTATTGAGCTAGAGAATATAGTGAATGAAGGGTGGGGTCGCACGGGGAGCACCCTTACTCAAAACTCGGAGAGGAATGCCATGCGGGCCACCCGCCTTCCTAGTTCAGAGTCATTCACCCAATCAATGAAATGACAGGTAAAGGCAAAGGATACCTGAGAGGAGAAGGAGGAGGAAGAGGAATCCAGAATCTCCAGGGTTGAATTAGAGGAAAATAGGGGCCCAAAGAGGATGATGTTCCTGTCAGTTGGAGTATTAACAACAAGATCATCAGAGCGAATAAGAGGAGGGAAAGGCGATGCTTAAAAATTAGAGATGTTTCTGGCAAGAGGCCAGAGAGATTTGTAAGTAGGAGAACCAAGGAGGTGGCATTTTTGTTTAATGAAGTCCGCTTGCTCGTCGAAGAGTATCCTAGACGATTTCTAGGTGAATGGAAATTTGGTGATATTACGAAGATCTATTTGCTAAATAGAAGCATGGTCTCTAGATAATGGCCAGGGAACAGCCGATCGAACCATGGATTTTGAGGAGAAAAAAGATTTAAGTCGAAGGAATGAACCTGCTTACCCATTAAACCAATTACACGTTTCCACTTTATCGCAAGAATCTGATCGCGCTCTTCTCGGTCAAAGCAGCACTCAATATAGTTAGCGTAGAAGCCAACGGCAATGCCCCCATCGGCCCGATCAAAGGGCCAGAA
>JABUQX010130995.1:7500-17500 GCA_015478945.1 Trachelipus rathkii | reverse complement strand
CAACTTCGGCAAATACAACTCTCATACAAACGTTCAGTTCACCTGGGTTACAAAACGGACTCCCGACGTATTTTCAGGATGGATGATAGATCATCCAGGTTATTGGCATCCATACATGTAGACGTACAAAAGTTACCCATGCTTTTCGAATATCGACCGCAGTAAACTTGCTGCTTCTATATATATGCGGAAGGTAACGTCTTTACAGCCTACGTAGTGCGCACATGATTTTTGTCATCTAAGGAATATGCCAAAAATAGGTATCAGGATGTGCACGAAAAGGGATGTGAACAGCAGATCCGAGATATTCATATGGATCGCCTGCCGAATTACTATATATCTGCTACAAATTCCATCCAAAAAAATTTCACCCTTTTTTGTTGCCGTGTAGTTTCTTTATTTTCCTAAAATGATGACCGAACTTGAAATAACTATTCGGCCGAAAAGCGAAGTGATTATTCGGCCGAAATACTTTTAGCCGAATATTCGGTATTCGTATTCGGTTTTTTCACTATTCGGCACATCCGAATATATATAATAAAATATTTATAATATATATTATATATATATTAATATATATATTATATATATATATATTATTTATATATATATATTATATATTATATATTATATATATATATATATATATATATATACGCGTAAGTTGGGGGTAGATGAAAACGTGGGCAATTGGGAAAGTGGGGCAATTGGGAACAGGGGCTAAAAACCTCTTAAAAACGTACATTTAGTAAATAGTAAACAATTTAATAATGTATTAAAATGTTTAGGATCTAGTTCATAAAACTTTGTTATTTTCTGTTAATTTTGATTTTTTTTTTTTTCTTTTTTAACCATATTTTTTTGCAAATAAATTGTTCAAATGCTAAGAGTTGTAGCGTAAATACAAAATAACGCTGAAGATACAATAAAAAATAAAAGTGAAAAGGAACCCTTTGGAAGCCATTGAGATACCTGAAACCTGTTAGGTACGTTTTGCTTGTGTTTTTTTTTTAAAATAGTAAAGTGGGGCAATTGAAAACAGGGAAGTGCTATTTTGTGGGGCAAATGGGAATGAGATAAAAATGTTTGTGTGGCAAACAAAACCATGTTCCACTAATGCTATAATATTTTAATTTATAGCATATTAACATGTGTTGCAAACTATTCTTTTTCTCCCTATTTTAACAATTAATTTAGCATAAAACTTAATTAATTAAACTTTTTAACAATTAATTTAGCATAAAACTTAATTTTTATCTTTTTTTTTTACAGAAAAATGGTTAGATATTATAAGAAAATTGCTACCCATCAAATGTATTTGGTCCTCTAAAAAAAGTATGGAACAAAGTTTTAATAGAAGGGAAAATGGGGGAAGGAAAATCTTATACAATTCTCATCAAACAATGCTTCCCAAATCTATTATATTCAGTGATGAAGGAAATGAACCTCAAGTGGGAGCCTCTTGCCAAAGCTGGCTTCAGGACCTGTGGGATATATCCCTATAACCCTTCCCTAGTCATAATAAAGATTTCTAAAACACCTTCACAAGAAAATGAAAGTGCTACTCCACAAAGAAACAATGAAGCACTAATAAACTATCTTCGAGAAAGCGATGAAAAGAAGATTGATAGTAAGAAAAAAAGGTGCAAGAATGTTAAAGTTCCTGCAGGGCAGAGTATTTCGATCAAAGATCTAGATGTGGGAGGCAGCTCTTCAATACCAAAGTCAATAAGTGTTCCACCAAAAAAGAAGCTGCGTTTTACTACTGAGAAAGAAAGAGAGAATGATGGAAATAAATGTGCTAATAGTGAAGAGTATTTGCCAGATGAATTTGAGTTACTTGAGGAAAACAGTAATGGTAATAAATGTGTGAGTGAAGAATATTTGCCAGGTAATTATGTGTTAGTTGAATATCTTCCTAATGTCTTTTATATGGGGAAACTTAAATCCAAAACAGAAAATGGGTGGGAAGTGGAATACTATAGGCGTGTAGAGAGTTCACAGAAAGATGTTGCAAACTCTGTCTCATTTAGGTTACCTGACATACCTGATATAAGCATTACAAATGAAAAATCCTTTGTACAAAAATGTACTTTATTGAACATAAAAAGTAAATTAATGTTTAAAAATACCTTTGAGGGTAAAGTTGTCAGATAGTTAGCTAAGGGTTGTTTAATGAATAAATAATTAATTATTATTATTACTCTATATATGTACGGTGTATAGTTACTTTACATAACTACTTTTTTATTTACTAAAACTAGTTTTATTTCAAAAAAAGTTACTTTAAATTTAGTAGGTATTTTCAAAATCAATATATTCTCTAATAACTTCATTTGAGGAATAAAAGGTAGTAATTGCATTTCTCTTTATAAACCTGCGTTTTTTAAAAATAATAGATTGCTATAATAATTATATAAAATTCTAAAATATTATGTTAAACAAGCCTTCAAAAAAAGTTGTTCTCTATTACCCCACCATCAAAAAATCGTGGGGGCAATTGAAAATACGACTGAGATTCAAAAGCTATAAAATTAATATATAAATATATAAAACCTACTTCCATAGTATTTGTCATGCCCAAATTGATGGAGAGTTATCTCATGGCTCAAAACCAAAATTTTGAACCAAAGTAAAGTAATATAGGAACTACAACCTTAGCACTTTTGAAACACCTAATTTTGTCCCCAATTGCCCCACTTTACGGTAATATATATAATTAAATATATATATATATATTTATATATTATATATATATATATTATATATATATATATAATATATATATATTATATATATTATATATATATATATATTCTATATATATATATATATATATATATTATATAATAATATATATAATGATATATATATATATATATTATATATATTAATACTATATATATTATATATATATATATATATATATAATATATATATATTATATATATATTATATTATATATATATATATATAAATCTAGGCGATAGCGAGTCCGCCCAACGTTGCCGCTAACGCCATGTTCTCGGTCTTTGGGCTCTTCTCTCGGCTTTTATTTTTATACCGGGATCTGAATGAACTATTTAGGTATGTATACTAAATTAACCCTGAGCTTGCAGACAGTATTGAATTGTCAAAAATCACAAAAACTCGTTGATATAGAAAGTTAGTCTTATTTAGGATTTTACATTTTTACAAGGCCTTCATTCAAAGGAAAGATTTTCTTTTTTTCAGTAAATATTTTGCCAAAATATATATAACCAAGAAGACGCTCGAGTCTCTCTCTTAGTAAGTAACTCAACCTATATAAGAAGTCACAGTTAGTTAAAACGTTTTAACAGTCACAATCATGAATTATTATGTCAATTTGGAGTATTCAAGATATTTAAAATACAATGGCATTTTTGGACAAGAAAAAAATTTCAGCCCATTTGGACCCTTGGGTTCCCAAACCTTCAGGATTTAGAGTCACAAAGTATAACAAAAAAAAAGATAACTGCTGTGCTGCAAAGTTAACTGTTGATTTTGTGAAGATGTGAAGACCTTATGTAAGTGACATCAAGGATCCAGTTTTAGGAGGAATCTTCCAACCTCAGGAAGTGATCTCAGATTATGCTCCAGAAAATGATTCCACATTGTGGGTAGTTCGGAATCTCTCAAACCGTGAAATTACGATGTACCAGAAGATGCCTTGAAGCACCGGCAGAAGCACTCTTCAAACTTTCTCTCCAACGCATTGAATTTCAGAACAAGAAGATCTGCCGAGTTTTTTTGGGGATACTCAAGGCTGTGTGTTCAAATTGCCATTGATAGTTTAAATATCTTTGTACTCCAAATGACATAATAATCTGATTGTGACTGTTCAAAGTTTTAACTAACTGTGAAATTTCTTATTATAGGTTGAGCTTATTACATAATGAGAGAGACTCCGAGGTCTTTGGTTAAAAAAAGTTTGGATACTGAAGGTGGGGGAGGGGGAGAGGAAAAAATAGCCGTTCTGCCCTCTAACACGTTCTCACTGACGAAGACATCGGGATCATCTACTAATTCATCGTAGGTACACTTGTATTGCATTGACCTCTCGCATACCCCTCTTCTCATTCAGGATGCTATTTTCTCTCAATTGTAACTGATCTGTACCATTTTCTTTAGCTCTTCGCTTCCGTTACATTCACTGCGATCACCGCCTATCTCTCTGCGCGTTTTACTCACCTTCATACCGCTCACTAGTAATGTCTTTTACTCTAGCATTCCACATTTTTAAGTATATATCCATACCTCTACAACATGACGCTTACTACTCTCTAGTATATGCAGCGCGCCCTCACCTACACGTATTACACCCCTACATATTTATCTATGCTACGCCAAAGGTTTAGAGTAAAGGAGAAAATAATTTCTTTTTACACGAATCACGATATAGCTAACTAACCAAAGTTTTACATTAATGAACTAACATAGATCACTGAATAAATTAAAATGTACAACAGAACAAAATGCCTAGACACACCTTAAGCACAATAAACTGCATCCATAACCAACGTTCCTACTTAACAACATAACGTAATAACACAGTTTACAAAAAACGTAACTATTCACAGGCTTTGTCAGAGTAATATCTCTAACATACCCAATGTTATTATACATTAAGCCATGTGGAATAATTTAACAAATTTATCCATAACCTTCTCTATTATCTAACTTGATCAAACGAGATATGAGGTGTGCTAACGCAAATATAAAGCTAGGTATTTAACATAACATAGTATACTTTAACAGAAATACGATATAACCGTTACTACTATCATATGATAAAGCCGCAACGCTTACGACGGTCGAGAACAGTTATAAAGCAAATTTTTAGTTCCTCAGTAAGCATAAACTAGTGGAATCCATCAACCATGAGCGGTAAACACAAACAGGCCATACGAATGAAAACATAGCTACCGTAGTGTAACAGAACTTAACAAATTTAATGAGGGCGAGACAGTGGAAGAAATACATATTATTTCATTAATTATAAGTGGATAATTCGAGTTGAAGAGACGTTATGCGATTTAAGAATAGTGATAAAGTGGAAAGGATTATATGTTACATTATTAAAGATATTACTTAATCATCTAAGAAGGGGACAAAGGACGCACACAATAAATTGGGCATGTTCATATATCTCTCCAGAGATATTACTTCCCCACTGAAAGGAATATATAAGCTAAAGTGCAGTTCTGCAGCACAACCCATTCTTCTGCATTATTCCGTTCAAGCTAGCACTCATTCTCTCATGCCAGAGAGAATGTAAACTTATCCATGTTGCTAGTTTTAGCATACTCCTGTATACCCCATTTATACGGTAAACCACATGTTTCAGTGTAAATATCGTTTAGATGTATCCGCAATGAGCTATAAGTATTAAGTCCTCAAGTATGTCGACGTCGTCAAGATGTTAAATGTTAATTCGTTTTTCCATTTAATCAAAGCTTAGTAATAGTTTCAAGAATTGTGTCGAGGTGTGAACACCTATGCATGATATGCTTAAGAATGGAGGTAAGGCTATTATCGAGGGAGCTTCCAATAGATTGCGTAACATCTAGCCTTTTAATATTGTCACACTACTAAGAAAACAACATCTATTCTTTTAGAACTCTCTCACACTGTCCTCCAGCCGCCAGACTATTTCCACTACGAGTCAGGCATCAGTATGTACACACGAGCTTAGCCTACCAGTGCGTGTATTCAATAATCTTGTTAGGAATTAATTCAACAGAATATAAAGATGAAGGTCTATTATTGTCCCCTCGCTGGAATATCAAGGCATGTATCGGACTTCATTCGCTTTACGATATTAAATATGAAATGCACATCGCAAGGGAATTAACGAAATCCTCGTAAAGATATCACCATAACAAGCTTAGTTTGGGTTGTGAAATGCCACCAAACCACACCAAATTTGTCCTAAGTGATGAATCAAAGGTAAAATAATAACAGTCCACAAACAATGTAATGTAGATTCTTCTTTCAGGCCGATACAGAAAGTAAAGCAAACAAGAATGTAGCGAGATACGAGCGAACATTCAGTTTGAAAAGTCACATTAATCTAGACCTGACAACAACAGCGAACACACATCAGACTATGAAACAAAGCTCTAGACAAAACAAAACAAAACATGACAATAGTATAGAAACAAAAAATTGAAATAGGGTAATAAAAAAACAAATAATAATAATAATATTAATAATAATAATAATGAGATAATAAGTATAAATAATATAATATAATAATAATAATAATAATAATAAATATAATATTAATGAATAATAATGAATAATATAATAATAATAATAATAATAATAATAATAATAATAATAATAATAATAATAAATAATAAAATAATAATAATAATAATATAATAATAAAATAAAAAATAAAATAATTAATTAACTACTACTTACTACTACTACTTATATTTCTAAATAACAGTACTAATCCTTAAAAATAAGTTATAATAAATTAAGCCAATATTTATTTACTAATTCCAATACCACTGCTTAATAATAATAATAATAATGAAAATAATAATAATATAATAAGAAATAATATAATAATAATAATAATATATTAATAATAATAATAATAATAATAACAATAATAATAATTGTGACAGGAGATATAGTAAATATATATATATATTATATATAAGCTATATATAAATATATAATATATATAAATATATATATATATATATATATAGTATATATATATAGATTATATATATATATTTATATATATATATATATATATGTAGTAATTATTAATATATAGTATATATAACTATATTAGTATATATATATATATAAATAATATATATATAATATCATAATATATATTTATATTCGTGGATAATATATATAAATATATATAATATATACTATATAATATATAGGTCTTATATATATTATAGTATATATAGTATGAGTAATATAAATAATATACAGGTTATTATATCATAAGATATAATAGTAGTATATTAGTAGGTATATAGTAGATTTATATATAATAGTAAGATATAATAATATATAATTATTATATATACTAATTATATATATATGATATATATATATATATATCAATATATAATTTTAGTATAAATATATATAATTATAATATATATATAGTATATATATATAGTATATATAAATCATAATTATATATATATATATAAAACAACTGCTATAGATTCAACGCAAGTGCAATAGTACTTCAAAAATAACCCCTTACTGTAAATTTTTACACTTGCTGGGATGTGGAACCTGGGCCCAAGCAGATGTCCGCGTAGGTGTTGACGACCACGCCTCGATGGACTAAAAGTAAAGCGCGAGAATTTTTCCTGTGGTGAATATATCATTCACCAAACAAGATACCACCACGCCACCTTACTTTTTTAACCGCGTTCCACACTCGGGGCCGTAAGCGACAAGACTCTAAGGCACGCGCAATGTGGAAGAAAATAACCTTATAACCGGGGAATTTATATTGTTATAATATTATATAACAACTGCTATAGATTCATACAGCGAGTGCATTATGTATCAAAAATAACCCCTACAGATAATTTGCTTACACTGCTGGGATGGAACCGAGGCCCAAGCAGATTTGTCCGCGTAGTGTTTGACGACCACTATCTCGCGTTCCTGTTTGGGTGAATGCATATATCTCACCACAGGAACAATTCTCGCGCTTAACTTTTAGTCCATCGTGGGCGTGGTCGTCAAACACCTCGCGGACATCTGCTTGGGCCCAGGTTCACATCCCAACAGTGTGATGTGAAATTACTGTAGGGGTAATTTTTGAATACCTATCACACTGCGTTGAATCTAACAGTTTGTTATAATATAGGGAATAATAGTATATATATATATGAATATATATTATATATCATATTGAGATAATATATATATATAATATTATAGTAATATAATAATATATATATATATATAATATAGAAAGTATAGTAATGTAATAGGGGATAAAGGTAAGTATAACGGTACTGGCAAGTATATATATATAGTAGGTATTATATATATAATATAGTATATAAGGTAGGTAAATAGACCCTATTAAAATTATAATTCCGCCGTGTTTTATGATTTATTTGAGATAGCGAAATGTGAGGCAGGATTAACTGTCGCTACTGACAACGAGAAGGAGAGTGAAACAGAATGTGGAGAGACAGCAGAGGCACGTTAGGTAGAGTGCGTGGTGGTTGCACATGGTGGGCATGGAATGGGAGGGTTATATTTACCACGAATAGGATAACCAATTCGCCTGCGCATATTACTTTTATAGTTTACAACTATCTGTTGGACAGTTTGGTCGTCAAACTACTCATAAAGCTGACATCTGCTTGGGCATTCAGATAGGTCACATCTCACAGCTATAGTGTGTAAAATTACTTAGTGGTATATTTTATATGATAGATTATTTATATATAAATATAAAATTAATATATATATAAAAATAATTATAATTATACTATAAATTAAATATAATTAATATATAATATAATATATAATAATTATTAATAATATTATAAATATTAAATTAAGTCACACTAATAGAATAGTTACCTCACGGTACTATATATTAATCTCTGAAACTAAATTAGAATAGTAATAACTTTATATAATATTATTGATTCAAGTCTATAAAATATAGTATATAAATGAATAAAATAAATTATATAACTATAACTATATCTGATAACTATAAAGTATAGAACAACAAACATAGTAACCTAGTATACTATACTCACATTAGTTCCAGCCACCTATAGATACTGCGCCCGGTACTACTTAAAACGTATAATCCGATGTATATATTCCATAGAATATAGCCCTAACTAGTATATCACTAAAAATCAAGATAGCGTGTATCTAGCGAGATAGTTAGTGGCATAGAGCTATAGGAAGTAGTAGGGTATATATAGTTTAAATATATGCTCACATAATATCTACTGTATATATTTAGATAGATAAAATTGATTAATGAACGTGGCTATAGTAGTATAATAAAATAAAATATTAATAAAGTAGTAAAATAGTAATATAGTTTTATTATTATATAGTAATGATATATATAATAATAATTAAGTAAGAAGATGTGATTAATATATATATATATATTATAAATTATATATTTAGATAAATTAATGGAATATAAGTATAACACTGAGACTATGACGAGATATAAGAAATTATTAATAGATTAAGTTATCTATTCATATCTATATATATCCTGATATACTAGTATATATATATATATATATATATATATATATATATTATTATATATATATAATATACTATATATACCCGATGTTCATCACGCACATATGTTTTTACGAGGGACGTTAAGAATTTAAAAGCACTAAGTTCCTTAATACACAAATACCAGTCATTTCATCTGTTATATGTTAAGATATTTTTTCACTTCTCACTATACCTCATGAAAGTACAAACGTAAAACGTCATTTATGGATCTAAAATTGTCTACTGGGGAGATGCGCGGCTGAATTTTATTCTAATCACCTGCACTCCAGGCGTGAGGTGTTGCTGCAAAATGGAAGATCATAGAGGTTAAGAACTGGTCAATAATCTTTACAGATCGACGCTAACGTTTTTTTAAAATGTATTAATATCACTGATACAGCATATAATGGGAGCCACCAAGTAAATAAATTAGCCGAGCATTTCCGTTTTCTTTAAGCTTGATTTATTATATATTTTAAGAACGTAGACATATATTTTTATCACTGCGAGCCTTTAATATAGATTCCATAAGGTGTAGGTTTAAATATCACTGTATCTTTACACTTTTGAAATACTCTAACATCTATACTCTCCGTACCTTGATATTCAGAAAAAATGTCAGAGAGTCGATTGTAACAGCTTCCTCTTACAGGCCCCACTTTATAACTAGAGCTGCAATCGGATTTAAGAATAT
>JABUQX010130995.1:0-2500 GCA_015478945.1 Trachelipus rathkii | reverse complement strand
GGGAGGAGCGGGAGGGGAGGGATGGTTTGATTTACTGATTTACTGCTTTAGATTGTGTAAAAACGCATATTTTTAAGTTATAAGGATAAAAAGTAAATAAAAAAATTTGGTAAATAAAAATATTTTGAAACAAATAAGAATTAAAATAATAAATAAAAAGTTTGTGTGTTATGTTAATACAAAATATGGACTTGAATCAATAGATCGAATAGATCAGATAGTCATGGGTGGGTGAGGTGTGGATAGTTGGTATTGATTTACTGAATACTGGATTTTACTGGCTAAGAAGTTAGGTAAAAACGGCAAATTTTACCCTTTATATAACATGAAGAGCATAAATAATATTTTATAAAACAAAATGAATTAAGCAAATAAATAAATAAAAATAAATAAAAATAATAAAAATGGAAAAAATAAATTTATAAAATTTAAATATATTAAAATAAAATAAAATAAATAAATAAATAAAATAGGAGCTTATATTTAAGTGATTTACCAATAATATATATATATATATATATAGCATATATATATATATAAAGATAACAATAATTATATTACCTATTATATATATACACACATACAAATATATAATAAATTGTGATATTGTTTCCTATTAATCTGTCCTCTTAAGCTAAGATATACAGGTCATTATATATGATTATAGTTATTATTTAATTTCTAATGCTTTTATTCGTAATGGTCTATATAGAATTATATCTTGTGTATATATTTAGATTGATGACCGAGGCTAAATTAGTTGTCTTCGAATATCATAACTCACTAATTAAGGTATATATGTGGCGTGAATAACATTTCCCTACTTACAGTAATAGATAAGTGCACTAGATATTATTCCTTATATTTATGGCTAAAAGCTCCTCTCTTCAAGTAAGTGTGAAAAACCTAACCCCTTTACTCCCTACCGCTTCCCTCACTCTCTTTAAATGTGAGTGTTGAGTTTAATATACACGATATTATCTCTAAAGTATATAATTTTTATAATGATACTATGGAGTAACTAAATTAAACAATAATTGACGTATATATATATATATATATATATATATATATATAAAATTATAATATATTATATATATTATATATTATTCATAGTATATATATTACTATATATATATATATATATAGTATATATAAAATATATATTATATATATTATATAATATAATATATATATAGTAGGTAATATATTATATATATATATATAAATAATTATTAATTATATATATAAAAATATATTAATATTTATTATATTAATTATATATATATATATATATATATATATATATAATATATAATTATATATACATATTAATATATTATTTAATATAATATATATATATATACTAATATATTGATATAATTATATTTATATATATAATATAATAATATATATATTATTTAATATTAAAAATTTATATAGTAAAGTTTTGTAGACGATTCTTACTATTCTATTTATATATACAATAGAATCTATTATTATATATTATATATACTATGGTATAGTAGATATTATTACACATTATGTATTATTGGATTAATATTTTATAGTAAAAAATATTATTGAATTAAGTCTGAGCCAATTCATTATATATTAACTGACAAATATATATTTTTTATAATATATCTCGATAATGCCAATGTTAATAAGATAAAAAAATATTACTTGAAACTCGACTTATTAGAATTCTATACCTAATTAGATACTAAAGTTAATATAATGCCAATTTTAATAAGTTGATTTATGGTATGGATATATCTTTGATTGTAAGTGATAGACATGTTATAGAATAAATGAGCATATATTGTGAATAATTATTATTATTTTATTATTATATAATTAATTATTATTATTATTATTATTATTTATATTATTTATATATTTTATTATTTATTGATTTATATGTATTAGCGAAATTTTAAAATATTGAAAATTTTAATTTCTCTAGATTGATATTATATAAATATATATAATTAATATATAATATTATATATTATATATATATAATATTATATATATATTAATAGTATAATATATATATATTATATAGTCAATTGTTATAGGTCACATCTTACATCAACTGAGTGAATACCGAACATATCGCTCATTAAAATTGGACATTTATATATTTCGTATCCGCCATGCCCCAATTAAAAATTTGCCACATTCGGCATTCAGAACTTTCAAAATGTAGATGCTGCGGATAATAATATTAATAAAAAATAAAAATGATAATAAAAATGTACACTATATATTGTTCTTTTATCTTGTTTAATTCTTTGTATATAATTAATGATTGTAAATATATACAAGGTACTGACCAACCCACAATACACCGGTATGAACTCGAGGTGGATGGTTATTTATCCTTATATCATAAGGTAATTTTAGTGGAGTCTAAAAGACATCAATCTATCCCACTTCAAATTTTAGGACCCCTTCTTTTTGATTAGACCTAACCTCTATATTATTATATTAA
>JABUQX010130994.1:15000-20000 GCA_015478945.1 Trachelipus rathkii | reverse complement strand
ATAAGAAAAATTATAATAATAATAATAATTACACAAAAAAAAAATAATAATAATAATAATAATAATAATAATAATAATAATAATAATAATAATAATAATAATAATAATAATAATAATAATAATAATAATAATGACAGGAATAATAATAATAATAATAATGAGAATTTTTGCACTAGCTCCTGGACTTTGTTTGTATATTATAGTTTCATATTTTATAAAAATTTTTGCAACCCTAAAGAATATTACGCAAATCACTTCCCATTTTTCCCCATTTGTCATTTTTTTTTTTTTTTGCTCTCCACCCTCGGGTTTTAGAACATACCCCTTGCTATTGGAATCAAATTTTAAACATATAATATAACATACACTTCCATCTACACTACACTTCAACCACCAGAACATTCTCAACTTACAATTTATTTTGAAAAATAAAAATAATTTTTAAAGTTTCTTGGCTCCTTTTTTTTTATTTGTTTTCAATAAACTCATTTTTCATTTAGTATTCATCGGACCAAGAAGTTATATTTATTTTTAAATTTAGTTATATTCATTCACGTTGACATTTAAATTTTGCAATCACCTTTGTTTAAATTTTATTATCTTAAAGCACTTGCTGAAGTAAATCTTAAATTTTTGATGTTGCATTTTTGTCTGAAATTTTCAAAAAAAAAAAAATTGTTTAAAATTCTTTGTATAAAAATCAACTTATAGAATGAAATAATTTTTTTTTCATGCTCCTTTTCGTTGTGATTTTATTAATTTTTAAAATTTACTAATTTTGCTTTAAATTTGGATTTTTATAGTCACATTTTTGCAAATTTTTGTTTTAAAGGATTTTTTTATTATACTCTTTGTATCGGACCTAGAAAAGATTTTTTTTTTTTCATTTTTAATTTTTAATTCTAAGTCATATTTTTTTAGAAGATTTGTTTTAACTTTTTATTTTTGAAATTCATGTAATTTCGTCATCAAGAAAAGACACTAATTTTTAACTTTTAATTTTTATTGTATAATTTAACAGTGTCTTATTTCATGTCATAAAACTTATTAATCTTTTTCACTAAATGTTAAAATGTCCCACATTGATTTTTTTTTATTTATTATTTTTATTCTTGTTTTAGGCACCTAGTGTTCTGCGTCTAGTATTGGACTTTTATAGCGGACCTAGAGCGGGAATTAAGATTGGACATAGTATTGAATGTTTGTATTTGAATATTATTTTACTGCACAATAAAGTGAAGCAGCAGATAGCGAATTATTATTCCCAAGGCTTTTAACTAAAACATCGCCCACACAAGAAGTTTTGTTGGGCGAAAGTGGAGACCTTGCAAGTGGCGTCTTTTTTGAAGCTGAAGTCTCAAAGAAGAAGTTTATATCGCTGTGTGAATGCGACTCAATCACAGAGCACTTTCTCCATCGCAGGTGCCGGACTCACATCATTTTGAGGATACTACGACTTACGATACTGCATCAAATTTTTGTTCTCTCAAATTTTTATTAATTTTCGGTAGTGTAGCAGTAGTCAACTCCAAGAGCGAGGTGTATATGCAGCAGTTGCCAGTTGATATTGAGAACTCAAGAGCAGTCGCAGATGGTGAAGTTGTCAATGGTGA
Source organism: Trachelipus rathkii (assembly GCA_015478945.1). Taxonomy (NCBI): domain Eukaryota; kingdom Metazoa; phylum Arthropoda; class Malacostraca; order Isopoda; family Trachelipodidae; genus Trachelipus; species Trachelipus rathkii. The sequence continues at coordinate 18,387 of JABUQX010130994.1, read as the reverse complement.
AATTGGATTTGGGGATAAGCGCAAGTAGTTTTAGAGATGGAGTTTGAAGAGGATAGTCAATTGGAAGGTAGGATGAGTTCTTTTTCTTTTTATGATAATATACCACGCGATGTAACAGTAGTAGAAGATAAAGTGGAAATTGAGACAGGTATATTATATGTTAGCAGTGATAGTAATAGTGGTAGTTCCACAAACACATTTGGAAAGCAGATGGCTCTCACGCCTATAGAGCACTTGCACAGTAATAGAATGAGCTTAGCATATTATCAACAGGTCAGAGCAGACACTGAGGTGAAAAGCAGCAAGGAGGTAAGATTAGATATGCCAGAGGGACATGATATAGCGAATATGGAGGCGCTCGTAGATATAGAGCATAGGTATGAAGGTGCACGGCCCTCATTCAATCTTTACAGACAGAGCGATATAGTTAAAAGGTATAATGGTATAAGTAGAAGAAGAGCTTTAACACACACTAGAAAAGATGTCGAAAGGTACTCTAAATTTATTGGAAATGAATTGCATAACAATTTATATAGGTGTAACTTTCTAGAGCTAAATTCTTCTAACTCTCCGCATGATTTCCTTATTTCCACCTCTTGTTTTAATAATGTTTTACCTTTTAAGCCTCATCATATCTCTCCTTCTTTTGAATATTTAATTGGTAATTATAATCTCTCTCCCAACTTGACTCCTTTCACTCAGCATGATTTTCAATCTTTAAAAGCCTCCAATCTCAGTGAGGAAGTTGTATCGCAGGGCACTCACCCTAAATTTTTCGATAATTTTGATGAATCTTTTATCACTTTTAATGAAGCAATATTACCTACTTCTCAACAATTGATTGGTCCCGCTCATTTTTAGAGGCACATATATCATTCAATAATTACACTTTAAGAAATAAACGTTTTCTTCTCGATACCGGGAGCACCTCCAGTTTGGTGAAACAGTCCCTTATATTAGAATTAGAAAACAAATTTGCTATTAGTATACCACTTACTAAAACGCCGATCACATTGAAGTCCATCACGGACGATATTTTTGACCAGATCGGGACTACCGTTTTATATCTTCACATGCGCAACGCTGTTTTACCTGTACATTTCATTGTGGTAGATGACACATTTTGCGGTTTTCAATCTGATTTGTTGTTAGGAACTAATTTTCTTACTCAGCCTAGGATAAGGTTTGAGGCACACAAGAACTCTCTTTCTTTTGTATCTGACACAGAGTACATCTCCATGCCTCTTATTCCAATATACCCCCAGGGACAAAGCCGTCCCGAACCACAGGTGAACTACAACACATCCTCACCTTTCTATCCAAATGCAACAAACTTTGCAAATGATTTACTGTTAGCCACAGCCACTACGAATAAGCTTCCTATTAGTGACAATGTCGCTCCTCCACCTTATTCTAAAACTTTATCTGATAAGGCGCTTTATGCGGTCAACACAAATGATCAAAAGAAACACTCAAATGCTACTAACGTTGCAAATTCAACTTTGCGACAACGATTTTTTGAGGAGCTCGAGAACGATCGGTTTCACAACCCAACACATATGGGGTATCACCCTCCCTCCTCCTTTCCTCGCAAACCTTTTCCAACTCCACACACTTGTTATCGCCGGAAAAATCAGCAACATTTGCCCCAAGATAGGCATTTTCAATGTTTTTCTCCTTGTGGACACACTCCACAAAATTCTCGCTTCCGCAGTGGTAAAATTCCTTCTAAAGAAAACCATACTCAGGGAGCCCACAGATCTTTCTTTCATTTCGCTAATAGAGAAGATCTAGTCAATAACTGGAGAAGACCTTCTCTTTTACCCCAGAAATCCAGGGACGCCTCCACACCTTACGCACATCCCCCCAGTGGGACTCGCAATGGTCGCAGCTCGACATCTGACACACTTGTCAAAGATAGCTCTAATGCATGCGCTAAACCTATTTCTCTAAATAATATAAATTCTAATAGGGTTAAAGTCTTTTTGCATGACAAATGTCATGTTAATACTCCAAATCATTCTCATACTTTTTCTAATAGTTTAGCTCACAAAGTACGGGATTTTAACACTCATTTAAAGCATGATTTTCGAGGGATAAAAAAATTATCTTATACCAAACAGAATGGTTAGCATGAATGAGTCTGAAAATGATATCGCTAATTTCAATTCAAATTTAGCTAGGGTTTGTCCTGAAAGTAGCATGCGTTCTCAGGAATATTTATTAAATGGGAAACTTATAGGGGACTCTTCTTCTCACACTGTAGGCAACACTGACGCTTGCATTGATATGGAGATTTTAGATATTGGCAACGCGAATGCCCATAGCGGGAACTTAAATTTAGGTAGTGTTAATATTACTACCACACCTTTTAGTAGTTCTCCAGTGATTAACTCTCTCTTACCTTTGCCCACCGATAAAGAGAAAACTCTTTCTACTCTTCAGCATGCCCTTTATTTTCCTCCAGTTCGCATTAAAGAACAATGTTTAGCACATTCACAAAATAAAGCTCAAGATTTAGCGTTTAATGTTCCATATAACACTGAGTCTTTCCAGACACTCATTACAGCTTTAACTTCTTCTCCTCCTTTGAAATTTTCATTAGGATCTCAGCCTCTTTCGTTGCATAATAACGCGTTTCCTATATGATAACCTCATTCTCAGGAAACCACTTTCGCGCTCTCTATGGTGATCAACCACCCCACCAGTTTTTATATTGATCATATGTTGATCCCTCCTAAACCTACTTCTACACGTGTCGTTTCTTAATTCTCCATTTCACATACTGAATCATGCTTCATATTTTCTCACGACACGCTTGTCAAGTTTTTTTCCCTCAAATTTCTCACTTCTCCGCTCTTCCTAATTGATACTTAAACCGCACCTACGTGCAGTTCGCATTCGGATTCTTACTTTTCCTTTTCTCTAGCTAGATCAAAAACTTTCCAAATACCCTCTTCGCAAATCCTATCTTCTCCACGCATTCTGCACAAAAATTTGCTTTCTCCTTTCTCTCACAACAGAAACTTCCACACTCTTAGTTCAGGTCAACGTTCTTCACAGAGTTAAGACTGTAACTTTCCATACACACCTCATTTTTCATATGTGTATAAACTCAACAGAACACTCACATTATGATGTAGAACACACTTAAAGTAACTTACACAAACACACTCTTTTAAAAACACATTCGTTGCATTTTCCAATACCTTTCTTTTTCAACACGAAAATATTTGCCACAATAATACCTCCTTATTTAACATACATTCCACCACACAACTAACGCTCACATCAACGCGACCTCACATCACACAGGTTCATTTATACCATCTATTTATCCTTCTCTTTTTCCTTCCTCACACAGGAACATTTGTACATCTTCACAAT
>JABUQX010130994.1:0-5000 GCA_015478945.1 Trachelipus rathkii | reverse complement strand
CCTTTCATCTTTGCTTCAGTCACAGCGAGGATATCAAATTAACCTTTTCTAAATACATCCATCACCACTCTCCCCTTCTCCTCGACATTTATTCCTCTGACATTCCATGTACCCAAACGGTTCATACAGTAAAGGAATGTCTGGAGGAGAAAAATGGAGGAGTTTGGCAGAGGCGAGAAGAAAGGTGCATAATAGGAATGAATGACGGGGGTTTGTGAGGGGGAATGGTTGTGATCCACCTGAGTCAAGGGATGAACCCTACACTGACGATAACGATATGCCATAGTGAGGGTCCGTCGAGGTCCCGTGAAGCTTCTAGGGTGGATTTCTGACTTGCGGACGAGTTTCACTAAATAGTATAGAGGGAGCGGTAAGGCTGGGCTTTCTTTTCGACTTTTGTAATATTCTTCTACTACTTTTCTGTTTTCGGTGTATTGCACGCACCTTACCCCTAGTCTAAGAAAAAAAAATATATATATATATATATATATATATATATATTATATATCATATATATATATATTATATATATATAATCTATATATATATAATATATATATATTATATATATATATATATATATATATATATATATATATATATATATACCTCGTGGTTGACTAGCTGACTCTCTGCGAGAGGATGCTAGTTCAATTTTTCCACGTAGCAGTCTGGGTTTTATCTTCCTGGGGACAAGAATTAAAACTCGGCTGCGAACACGTTATGGTGAAGCTGGTTTGGGATAGCCAGCCTTAAAGTTCGCGTTGCTGAAGTCCGGTTGTACCCTCTAGAATGGGGATAAAGCACGTGAAAGGAAGTTTATATATATATATATATATATATATTATATATATATTATATATATAATATTATATATTTTATATATATATATATATATATAATATAATATATATATATATATATAGTATATATATATTATATATAATATAATTATATAATAAATAACGTCCTTGAGTGATTCTTCACTTCCCAGGATTAGATCCCGGCCCTCGCGAACGGTATGCCAAGCGTGTTAACACTCGACCACGACAAGCTAAAAAGTACGCGACTAAAACTATGAAAGAGTGTTCTATTATTCAATAGAATGAAGGACGCCTATGGCAGGAGCAGATACCTCAGCCACGGCATCTCACTTGCACTCGGAGTCCAAAGGTAACACAGGGCCCATGGGGGACCACTCTAGATCGGAGTATAAGTTGGATATAGATGTAAATACTGCAATTAAACCGCAGTTCAATTTGTATTAGATAAAATAACTCTTGAGTGATGTCTTCACTACCAGATTAGATCCCGGGCCCTCCGCGAACGGTATGCAAGCGTGTACCACTCGACCCGACAAGCTAAAAGATACGCGACTTAAACCTATGAAAGAGTGCTCTATCCAATAGGAATAAGGACGCCTATGGCAGGACAGATACCTCAGCACGCATCTCCGCTTGCACTCGGGTCCAAAGGTAACACAGGGCCCATGTAGGAGACCACTCTAGATCGGAGTATATTTTGTATATGAAAATACTGCAATTAAACCGCAGTTTCAATTTGTATAGATAAAATACCTCCGATTGATTCTTCACTTACCAGGATTAAATTACCGGGCCCTCGCGAACGGTATTCGCAAGCGTGTTACCACTCGACACACAAGCTAAAAAGATACGCGACTTAACCTAAGAAAGAGTGCTCTATTCAATAGGAATAGGAACCGCCTATGGCAGGACAGATACTCAGCCACGCATCTCCGCTTGCATCGCGCGGTCAAAGGTACACAGGGCCCATGAAAGGAGACCACTCTAGATCGGGGTATAATTTGTATAGATGTAAAAACTGCAATTAAAACCGCAGTTCAATTTGTATAGATAAATAACTCCATGAGTGATTCTTCACTTACCAGGATTAGATCCCGGGCCCTCGCGAACGGTATGCCAAGCGTTGTTACCACTCGGCCACGAACAAGCTAAAAAGTGTATTTTTTAGCCTTGTCGTGGTTCGAGTCGGCTAACACGCTTGGCATTTAACCGTTCGCGAGGGCCGGATTCTAATCCTTGGTAAGTGAGAATCACTCAAGGAGTTATTTTTATCTATACAAATCGAACGTTGGGTTAATTGCAGATATCTTACATCTATACAAAAGTATACTCCGATTCGTAGAGTGGTCTCCTTACCATGGGCCCTGTGTTACTGTTGACCGAGTGCAAGCGAGATGCGTGGCTGGGTATCTGGTACCTGCCATAGGCGGTCCTTATTCCTATTGAATAGAGCACTCTTCATAGGTTTAAGTCGCGTATCTTTTTTAGCTTGTCGTGGTTCGATGGTAACCCCTTGGCATACCGTTCGCGAGGGCCGGGATCTAATCCTGGTTAGTGAAGAATCACTCAAGGAGATATTTTATCTATACAAATTGAACTGCGGTTTTAAACTTGCAGTATTTATATATATTATTATATATTATATAATATTTATATATATATATATATAGTATTTATATATATATATATATATATATATATATATTATATATATATATATATATATATATATATGATATATTTATATTAGTGATGCAGGTAACAATTTTGGCCGGAGGCCGGAGAATGAAAATTTTAATTCCGGCCGGAGAAAATTTTAATTCCGGCCGGAGAATGTAATTTCCATTTTTACTTACCTTCATATATATATATATATATATATATATTTATATATATATATATATATATATATATAGTATATATATATATATATATATATATATATATATATGATATATATATATATATATTATATATATATATATTTATATATATATATATATATATATATATATATATATATATATATATATATATATAATATATATATTATATATATATAATATATATATAATTTATAAATATATATATATGATATATATGAAGGAAATTGACTTCTAAACATGCGATTATCATGCACTTCCTCGTACGATCCTAAGTAATAAACTAACCTAGAGGAAGTTACACTACTTGAGAGGGCTAAGCCGTGAGATGTGAAACTACTTGCTGCGGCTACTGGTAGTACATTACTAATTCAAGAGGAACCAAAGAAAAGGTTCAAAATATTATAGAACAAAACCTTTACTTTACATCTTGAAAAGAAACTTAAAACCACATATTTGAAGATAAAAGAAATGCTGAATCTTTAAGAGGAAAAAGGGCCGGAAAAAAGAAAACATGATATCACAGACACAGCAGATGAATGATCCATGTCATCTACTCATTCAACTTCACTCTATTAAGAAGATTTCTTCAGCCCTCGCACGGTTCTGAAATAACTGATTAAAACAAAGGATTTGGGAAATTTAGATGATAGAAGAGCACGAAATTCGTTTCAATTGGGGAATTGATTGATGTGGACAATCTGCCATTTTCTTTTTTTGAAGATATTGATTTAAGAGATTAATAAATCACGTATGTCCACAATTATAATATTCCATCAAGGAGGTACTTTTCAGAAGAGATTATCCAAACAGATATAAAACAGGGTAAAGAACAAAAATAACACTTTCAGCTTTCAAGGAGATTCAAGCTAATATCTTAAACATAGATATTTGGGTTTTGCTCATATAACAATGAAGTGCTTTATTAAGTATGTCATGGGCATTGAATTGATAAGATTTTCAAAGAAGAGTGGAAACATTATGCAAATCACGTAGTTTTAGGTGTCTTTTCCATCTCAGCAGAAGAGAATATGTCTAAAAAGGTTGAGGAAAATACTTAAGAGCTTGGGATTTAAAAAAAAAACATTCCATCTAACAGATAATGCCACCTAAACATTACAAAAGGTTATGAGATGACAGCGTGTTATTAAATGTTATAATGATGGCTTTATTCTGTCTAAAAATCGACTAAAGATTTAAATACTTTATGTAGGAAAAATTGTAGGTCATTTTAGTAGTTCACCAATTGCTACAACTAAGTTAACTTTTGAAATTCAAAAATCTCAAATTGCCAATACACAACTTATCCAGATGTGGAAACAATGATGGAATTCAGTCAATATTATATGCTTGTACAAGGATCATATAGCAAAAAATTGCAATTACTTTATATTCTTTAAATTCGAAAAACAATCTACATATCTTAAATGCAAATCACTGGAAGCAAATGGAGAATATAATTAGATTGCTACAGCCATTTGGAGAATTAACTAAAACAGCGAGTGATGATGCTGTTAGATTTATCTTTTGCAATACCTGCAGTTAATGCATTGCCAAATATTTTAGCAAAAACACGGAAAGAATAGCGGTAAGTAAAAACTATGGGAAAGCATGAACATAAATTCTGTACTGAATGTTTTGGTACCATTAAGGAGAAGAAACTTTATGTACTTGCAACAGTTCTATAATCCACATACAAAGTAGCTCCCTTTGATATTATTGATCAAAATAAAATAAAAATTTATGCTTCAAGACGAAGCTAAAACTTTTGTATAGAGCTAAAGGAACAATATTTACATAAGTTCAAGTTCTGATGAACAAATGCATGATCCAATGATCAGTCTCATACAGATTCACAGGAAGAATCTGAAAATGAACGGCAGATATTGAGAGGGAAACACATTCAATTTTCTGAAGTGCTTTGCATTGACATGCTACAAGAACAATCGTCAGAAGGAAAAAAGAATATTCAGATACAAATCAAACCAAGGTGGAACTTGATCAAAGAAGGAAAAAATTAAAATGCAATACGTAGAAGCAGCAGTGAGAGAAACAACATGAATTTAGGAAAAATTATTTCAAACTTACCGGGATAAATATTTCTCAGCACCGAATTTGGAACGAAAATCGGATTCTGATTCACTTAATGTGGAAAGAAAGAAAAGCCTCTTTATTTCCTGATTGCATCTTACCTGAATTAGGTAGGAAATATCTCTCTGCTCCACCTTCAAGGGTTATTTAGCGAGGGAATGTCCTAGCAGGCAGGAAATATTTCATACAAGTAAATCTCTTC
>JABUQX010130992.1:7500-19453 GCA_015478945.1 Trachelipus rathkii | reverse complement strand
CGTTTAATTCTACCCCCAATCCCAGTCTCTGCGTCATGTTCCCACATTCCGAGCATACACCAAGCGCCTCGGGGTCTCAATATTTTAAAAGATTCTGGCAACCCTCGGTTTCTGACACTCCACCCTAAGTTCCAACTTGTCCTCCACTCTGACTTTGGAACCCAATAGTATAACCCGCAGCATCATTCTCTAAACCGGGCTGCCCTACCATGCAAGCTGAACCCTCTTCAATGCGAGCTTACATTGCTCGGGGAACTGCCTGTCTCTGCTCCTTAGAGACCTCCGTTTGTGGTTAGCGAACTCGGAGCAACCCTCCGCGCTGTGGCCATATCCACATCACCAAATGCAATGTGGTCTCCAAGGTACCCGCTGAGCAGATAGTTGTCCCCGGCTTACCCGCGGTGCTCTGTCCCTCTGCAGTTCCCGCCGATCAGGGCAACGCGTCACCCAATGATCGGGCAAACCACACAACAAGCATGCCCCGAGGAACCTTCTACACTCTTCCCTGGTGTGATCTCTACTATGACAATGAAAACAACGCAACCTACCACTATCCGAAGCAACCGGTTCCTGCCCGTCTCTCAGGGGTGTTGCCTGGCGTTCACCCCGACCATATTCCCGGTTCCGTCGACGTTCCCGTCGAGACTCAACCCTGGTCCATCCTTGGTCACGCTCGCGTTCACGTCTCCGCTGATCATACTCATAGTCTGTTTTATCCCATAATCCATTACGGGAATTCGCTCCAGGCACCGTTCACACTTGGATTGGTTCTTCCCTGGTCCCTCTTTGTCTACGCTGCTCACTACGGTTCCTCCCCTTCAACGTTTCATCCAAGAGAACCTTCAGCAGATCCCTTCATTCGGGCTCTCCTCGCCATCCCTCATCTAACCGCTGAACACCCAATCGAAGTTTTACATTTATGCTTATTGGTTAAAAAAAAAAAAACTTCTAAAGTGGGAAAAATAACTTTTTTTTAGTAAATATATACCTTTTCGGTGAAAGGTCCTACTGAATAGCCATATATATATATATGTATATATATATATATATATATATATATATATATATATATATATATATATATATATATATATATATATATATATATATATATATATATATATATATATATATATATATATATATATATATATATATATATATAGTGCCTTACTCTCACATGAATATTGTGTGAATATTGGAGATACAAGGATCAATCTTTGTGATGTCTCCTCCTTTCCTGCCACATCTGTTTTGTGGAACTCCTTGCCTTCATATATTTTCCCACTTGGAAAGCTTAGAGAGCATTCCCTGCCAAGAAACTCTGTCCTACACCCTCCCTGCATCTATGTCCCCTAATCAGCCTCCCACCATTACTCAAATTCATGGAAAAGCTAGTTGTTCCTAAACACAAAGAAAAGAATAATCACCTAGCTAAGGATTATTCGTTAAAATACAAAGCATCCGAATTTCTAAACCAAAACACACTGACCCCCAAATGTAAAAAATGCACCTCAGAAGAGATCTCGCTATAAGTCTATTCCTGAGACAAAAGCAATGACTTCAATAGATTGTACCCAAGCAATCACAGCTATTGAACAACCCACCAATAAACCCTCTGATAGTTTGCAAGATTATTCTAACTCTTCTGAATCCAGGGAAGATGACGTAAAATGAAAATAGGGAACAAAATGTGTGCATCTGCTATCTTTCCTGACCGCAACCTCTCCCATATCCTCCCCATCACGCTTTAATTTTTACGGAAAAATCAATGGCTACTATGATTGCTCTTTATCGAATTGTATTCCTTAACCAAGACCACTCTTATGTCATTTATATAAATTCGCTCAGAACCCTCCAGGCGCTTAAAGCCCTCTATTCTAAAAACACAATGGTATCCGCTGTACAACAATTTCTTCGACTGCTCTACTCTCGTAAGAATCAAATCATATTATGTTGGACCCCTCCCACGTAAGGGTAACTGGCAACGAAATCACTGACAGAGAGGCCAAAATCCCCGCCTATTCTTTTCGGAGCTGTTCTAGGCAGAGACGTACTGAGGCATATTCTACAGTGCTGCAGAGGTTTGGTGCTATGACTCAATATGAATCTATGTCTAATGAAGATATCGATGGTGCTACCACAAGACTTGTTGTTGTTTATTCAAAGGACTTTAGTTCAGATTTTCCTGCAGAATTCCGTCAATTTATATGCTGGTATAAAGAGCAGAATCAGCAGATACGGGATGACGCTGAAATAGCATCAGCTGGAAGTGCCTTCTGCTTTTCCAAACACGGATCTAACACTGCGAATTTACCCATCATTAATGGCTACAAATTGTTCAGGAGAACGTTTCTTTTTTTAATTGAAAAGAACTAAAGACGTGGAATGATCAACGATGGAGCAGGAACAACTTGGAGTACTAGCACTTCTATCCATTGAAAGTGATTTACTGCGTAAAATTGACAGAAAAAATACTAATTGATGAATTTGCAGTTGTGAAAGAGGACAAAGTTGTAATGTAACATGTAAAAGTATTAGATAGTAAAGTGTAAGCAATTAATGTTCAATTTATTTATTAACATTAAATACACACAAATTAACGCTAAAATGTGAAATCAATTGGTTTTAGTGGGGGGACTGAGAGAATATTTTATATGTGTATTTTCAAGCAACTTTTCAAAGTGTGCCTTATAGCCAACAGGGTCTTAATCCGGCACTGCATGACACCCCAATAATTAAACACATTCACAGTAATCAACTGACCCAAATCACGATCTCCACATACCAAAACAATACCACATTCCAAGCACGTCCACCCAAAATATCCAACACGAAACAAACCTTGTATCGCCAAACAGGATTAATGCTGTCACGGGTCCGCTCTCGGCAGTGGGCACCACCCCTCCCTTCAGGAGTACAAACTTAAAGATTTAATTACATAAACGATCCCTTCCCATACTGTCAAAGATGCCATTCCCAATGAATTAACAACACAAAACATCTCATTATAGATTGACTAGCTTTAGCATACATCAGGCACAATTTATGTACCCTTATTTTAACAGTTCTCTGGACTGAGCCAGAATTGGTGACGGGTTACCTCTTATAGGAGGGGAGCGGGGGCGACCCCCCCAAAATTATATATATATATATATATATATATATATATATATATATATATATATATATATATATATATATATATATATATATATATATATATATATATAGATTATATATATATATATACTATACTATATATATATATATATATATATATATATATATATATATATATATAAGTAGCAGAGGGACAAGTAACTGTAATTTCCGATACATTTCGTTAAAGAAACGGAGAAACTGTAACGAATTTACTTTTTTCAGCGACGAAGTAACTGGTAACGAAGTTACTTTTTTGAGTAACAATGCCCAACCATAAGCACTCTTGTCAGTGCTATATTTGGTACTTAATATTTTCCCCAAATTCCTACATTGAATAACGCAAAAATTTTGATTATAAAATAATTCTTAATTAATCTTCATATTTGATATAAACACCATACATGAAGATTGAAGAATGACCTTTCTAAGGGTACCTATCTATTTATTTTTAAATATTAAAGTCCACTTAATTAATTTTAAATTGAGCAAGTATATTTTTTAAAAAAAATTCAATTCTACATCATATTTCATACCTTATTCATGATTACTTCATTGTTAATTTTCCTCCACCCAAATTCAAACTTTGTTATGATAAGCTAGCTAGGTCTTGGCCCTTGGAACTTTATTTATTTATTTATTTATTTATACAAGGTCGTGGCATGGCCTTAACATCGGCCCCACTTAACAAATGTTTTTATTTAAAGAACTTTGTATTTAAATCATAAGATTATTATAATAGATAAAAATATAAGTAAATGTACATATGGATATATATATAAAATAAAATTATGTAATAAAAATATATAAATATGGTACCTATGAGGTTCATATGAGACAACGATAAAACAAACTAAAATAAAGTAAAGTAAAATAAGATACAATACAATTAAATAAAAATTAATGAAAATAAAATAAAATAAAATAAATTTATATATATATAAAATAATATAAAATAGAATAAGTAAAATATAGTTTGTACACTTGAGACAAAAACAAAACAAACTAAAATTAAAATGAAGTAAACTAGAAAATAAAATAAAATTGAAGAAATTTGAGACAAAATAAAATAAATTGAAATAAAATGAAAATAAAAATAAAATGAGATGAGTGAAAATACTAAATACTAAATAAAATAAATTGAAACTAACTAAATACTAAATAAAATAAATTGAAATAAAATGAAAATAAAATGAGTGGAAATACTAAATACAGCTGTTCCCATACATAGAAAAATGAGAAAATTTGAGACAAAATAAAATAAAAAAAAAGAAAAAAAATTTGATACAAAATAAAATAAACTCAAATAAAATGAAAATAAAATGAGTGAAAATTCTAAATACAGCTATTCCCATACATAGGATGTAGCCATGTAAACATATTTTGAATACATAGTAAACTTTTGGAATAAGAGAATAAAAGAAAAAAAAGAAAAAGAAAAAGGAATAAAATTATACAAAACATAAAATATAGAAAAATCATAAAATAAAGTATAGTTTCTTAAAATAAAATATTTATGAACTGGCCTTTTGTGACTAGGAATGATCATTTAATATATACTACTTGATTGCAATACTTTGAATGGACACAGAATAATTATCAACTTTATTAATACTATAATAGCACTTTTCTTCTATATTATCAGTGGCTCTAATCACTGCCACCTTTTATTATTGCACTTTTTACGCTTATAAGATTTATTATGAATATTATTATCATTACTATCACTATGCTTATTTTTATTATTATTAATAGCACCTTTCTCTATATTACCAGTGGCTCTAATCACTACCGCCTTTAATTCTTTAATTCTTATTACACTTTTTATATTTATATGATTCATTTTTTATTATTACCATCCTCACCACTATTATTATTATTATTATTATTATTATTATTATTATTATTATTATTATTATTATTATTATTATTATTATTATTATTATTATTATTATTATTATTATAATTATTATTATTATTATTATTATTATTATTATTATTATTATTATTATTATTATTATTATTATTATTATTATTATTATTATTATTATTATTATTATTATTATTATTATTATTATTATTATTACTTATTATTATTATTATTAGCACTTACTATATTGCCAGTGGCTCTGCAAGTTTTCATATTATTAGCTCCCATCATTATCCTCCCTGTTATTATTGTCATTTGTTGTAGACATCCTTTTTTCTCTTCTTCCCCAAGATGTATTTAACTTCTTCTATGTTGTGAGGTTTAAATAGCCACCTTCCTACAATCTCATTTAGGTTTTCTGCATGTGGTCTTCGTAGTTCAATGGAGCTATTTCTAAGATCTTCATATTCTGGGCAGATACAAATGAAGTGTATCAAGTCTTCTTCAACTCCACATATGTCACAGTTGATTTCTCCATTTGTGAACCTGTTTCTCCATTTTAGGTTCAATGTATTGGATCTGGCCCTAAAAAGTATCACTGAGTAGAAGGAGTTGTCGTAGTCTAAGCTTTCTACAATTTCCGTTTTCCATCTTCGGTACATTTGTAGACTATCTTTGCTCCCTATATCTTCTTTCCATTGACGTAGATCCCACGCTTTTACTTTTTCAGCGATTTCTTTTTTTCTAGTGCTACTATGTCCATCATAACTTTGTCCATGTAGCCAAGTGCAGTCTTCCACCATTTTTTCCCTTCTGCTTTCATTTTTTCAAGTATGTGCTTTAAGACTTCTTTCTTTCCATCTGATATTGATTTCATAAATTTTAATTTGTTAGTTATTATTCTTCCCTGCATTGATGAAGCTCCAATTTCTCCTCTCAGAGTTGCAGTTGGGGTGTACCTATTCCCTCCTAGTATCTTCCGGTATACTGTATTTTCAATTGTTTGCAGCTTGTCTATTTCTTGTTTGGTGAAGCACATTACATTGGATCCATATAAAATTGCTGGGAGAGCCACATTTTTCCAGTATGTTTTCCCTATGAGCAGCTTGTTGCAGCTCTTCTCAATGATTGCACCTGTTTGATTAGCCAGTGGAGGAGTCACTGTGGCCCGGTTAGGCTAAAAAGTTTGGAGACCCCTGTACTATAATATTGGGCTAATTTTGGCTAAATTTTACCTAATATGTGGCTAAAAATACCCAAACCATCTGGCAACCCTGATCTGAACTTCTGAAGACAATTTGGCTCGTCTGCTTCTGCCGATAGCCCGATAAGATTGCGGTGTTGTTTTGGTTGAATAGTTTACCTTTTTTTTTTTTTTTTTTTTTTTATTTTTTTTTACTCATTCTTATCGATTTTTTTTTGGCCTGCCCCTTCATGACATTCGAGGATGTGGAAGCGTATGGGTTGGAATATTTTGATGACCTTCCAGCATCGGGTTAATTATTTGGGGTTGGGACTTGGCAGTTACTTGCGTGGTCTTCAACAACAATCAAATGAGGTAGAAGGAATCGACCTTTTTGTAAGCCAAGTGGATCGGCTGTCCTTAAGATTGACCTTGTCGTTATTTGTGCGAAGTTGGTAATTATTTACAATAAGTGCCTATAAACATTTTTAGATTACTGTATCAGCAGTAGCACGTTTCTGAACCGGGGTTGGGCACTATATTTCCACTGGGTCAAATGGTTCTAATTAACTGAACAATGGGACAATTATGATTTTACATATTATTTACACATTACAAAGAAATATTTTAATATCTTTTGGAACTGTATGAATTAGAGTTACTAGTAAGTATTTACCTTCTAAAAATTTAAATCAATGGAACTGTAATAAAAAAAACGTTATAAGCCTTGAAACAACTTGAAATTTAATTACATAGAAATCCCAAAACCTTCCTAAAAATAATGATCTGAGTATAGTTTGTTTATTTTGGTTATTGAATAAGAATCGTAATTCTTAACTTAATGAGCAGCGTAATCAAGTTTTCTTTAGAAGCTTTTAAGACATTAAGAATATAGAGACAGTAAGAAGCCACATGGGCCTGTCGAGACTGTCCCAGTCAACCCACTAACCAAACATGTTCATGCAAATCCACAAAGCACCCTAGGTAGGGTTGGGATTAAAAAAAAACTGTTTGTTCTTTTTAAAAAATTAAAAATACGGTTCTTTCCAAAAAAAACCCTAAGGCTAAAATTTGTTTTTATTTTTTTTTTTAAATTATTTTTTTTTTCATATATAAATCTTTTTAGGGTATTTAGCATTAAAATACAGTAAATACAATATGTTAAAAGAGGTATGCAATATATAAAGTAGAGTTTAGTACTTAGTAAAGTTTTATTTATGCTCTAGGGCATACAATTATTACATTTCACATGATTTGATTATTATTATTATTATATATACCGTAAAATGGGGGAAAATCGGTCACATAGGGGAAAACCAGTCACTTTATAATATTGTTAATATTTTTTTAAATTAAAACATTTTTTAATTAACGAAAGGTTTTTTAAGTAGCAAATAGATTATATTTTAACCATATATAAAAATTTAAGTAAATAACTTACACCTACTAGTCCAAAAAATTTCCCAAAGTTGGAAAATTTTTTTTTTTTTTTTTTGCAAAAAAATTCTAAGACCTCGTGAATCTCGTAGAATTAAGATATCAGAATTTTGACCTAGATGTAAATTGGGAAGTCTATTTTTAACATTTTCCATGTAAAAAATTTAAAATATTAAGCTTATTTTTAAAGTTATTAAGTTTTTTCAATTTCGGGGTAAAATCGGTCGGGCGTCGGGGAAAGCCGGTCAGTATAAACTTGTAAAAAAATGTCCATTTTTTTTTAGTTTTCAATAATATTTTGTTCTAATTTTTATGTATGGTAGACTATAAGACATTTGTTTATTTTTTTTATATATCTTTTTTTTTTCTAGTGAAAAAAAAAAAAAAAGTTCACGTGAAATGTGCGTACAAATAAATAAAAAAAAAAAAAAAAAAAAAAAAAGTGCCTTTTTTGTTAAAAAGTGCAATTATTATTATTATTATTATTAAAAATTATTAAAATTGATTGTCATAATTTAAATTATAATATTGGGAAAAATTTTTTCGGCAAAAAGTTCACATGAAATGTGCGTACATAGGCCTACTCGTAATATAAAATGCTTATTTTGTTAAAAAGTTGAAATATTATTATTATTATTAGAAGTTATTCAAAATATAGTCATAATTTCATTTTTTTCAATGCTATTTAGCATAAAAAAATGAAAAAATTTTTTTCAAAATTTTGTAAAAATCAATGTATGTTTGCAAAATGTTAATAAAAAATATAACTTAGACTTGTGTTTTCCCTAACCAAATTAATTCTATAACATTATATTAGACTCTATTTAACATTTAAATTATTAATTATAATTAGTTTGGACAAGCACAAAAGAAATAATATTTAATGACCGGCTTTCCCCGACGCCACTGACCGGTTTTTCCAGAATTCAATTTTTTGAAAATGGAATTTTTCAAAAAAATTTTTAAAATATTCATTTCGAGATTTTTATTATTTTCATTATTCTAAAACATTAAGGAAACTCTAAATGTGAGAAAAACTATTAAAGTATAGTATGTAACTTAAAAAATTTCGCATTTTCATGAATCATTAAAAAAAAAAAAAAGAGATTTTTTTGAATGATTTTCCCCCATTTTACGGTATATATATATACTATATTATATATACTATATATATATATATATATATATATATATATATATATATATATATATATATATAATTATATGGGAAAGTTCTATATTTGAATCAGTGTATATTTTCTGAAAAAAAATTCTAAGTTCAAAAAATTTTCTAAGTTCAGAAAAGTTAAGTTAAGTTAAGTTTTTTAAGAAAATTCTTTAGTGGCAAGCTTCTGGAATTATGCCAGAAGCTTGCCACTAAAGAATTTTCTTAAAAAAACTTAACTTAACTTAACTTTTCTGAACTTAGAAATTTTTTTGAACAGAAAATTTTTCAGAAAATATTCACATATCAAATATAGAAACAATACCATATATATATATATATAATATATATTTATATAATATATATTTATATATATATATATATATATATAATATATATTATATATATATAGATATATAAACAGATATATATTATATAAATATATATATATATATATATATATATATATATATATATATATATATATATATATAATATTTATATATATATATATATATATATATATATATATATTACGTCACTATTAGTACTTTATAGTAATATAAATATATAATATATATTCTATATATAATATTTACCGTGTTATATATATTTATATTAAAATAATTTTAAATTAATATTTATTTATAAATTAAAAAAATATTTTTAAAATTTTCCAATTATAATAAATTTATAATTATATAATATTTATTTTAGTTATATAATATAGTATATATTATATATATATATATACCAGGTTACCACACCGATACCATGGTATCTGTGCATCACTAATATATATCGATTATTTGAGGTATCGGGTATCGGTATCGGGAATTTTGAGAGTAGTAGTATCGGTATCGTTAAAATTTTGCCCGATACCTTTAACCGATACCACACATTTTGCGTCTTTAAATTGATTTCCGATTATATTTATTATATATATATATATAATATATATATATATATATATATATATATATATATATATATATATATATTATATATCTTATATATATATTTATTTATATATCATATATATATATATATCCGCAATTTGTCTGATAATTTCCGGAAATGTCTGAGCTACTGAATATTTATACAGACGTTTTCGCTTTTGCATTTGTGCTTACGAAACGTAAGAAATGCCCGAATTTGCGTTCGTTTTTGTTAAACTTAGAGCGGACAGTAAAAAGCACATGGGCCTATCGAGACTGTCCCAGTTCAACCCACTAACCAAACATGCTCATGCAAATCCACAAAGCACCCTAGGGCTTGTCAATTTGTTGTAACTACAAATCCACCAATTTGGTTTAGTCAAAAAACTAATGATATATAAATATGATACCCAAACCATCACAGCCATTAATAAACTAAAGTTATGGTCACACATGCCATCTTAACTATAACTATCATTTCACAACTTAAAAAACTCGCCAATTTTGCGCTTCGTCAATATTTATATGATTCCAAACCATCCATAAAACGAATCTAAACCCTTTCTTAAATGTTGCAATCGAGTCACACTCAACAAACTCCTTTGGCAGACTATTCCAAAATTTAACAACCCTATTACTGAATGCATGCTTTCTTATACAAGATGGCATGCTTTCTTCTAATAGTAGAGTACGGACAGGTGACCAGGGGATGCTCTACTATGAAAATTTTATTGGTCTTTGTATTATCAATAGATGTAAATATTTTGTAGACTTTGTATCATGTCCCCTCTGAGAAATCGCCTTTTAACAGAAAACATTCCTAACTCCTTCAGCCTCCCTCATAGCCTTTACCCTCAAACCCAGAAATCATTCCTATGTTGCTCTACGTTGCACCTCTCTAGCATATCTAAGGTCTTCTTTAAATAAGGCGCCAAACTTGTGCACCAATTACTCTATTACTGGCCTAACATAGCTATTATTTACAGTTTACTTATTACTTCCTTGCTCTTGTAGACAACATTGTCCGATTTATTATGCCCAGCATCTTATTAGCTTTATTTCTAGCTTCCAAACCCTGATTAGCTACTTTAAAATTACTGCTTATAATCACATCCAAATCTTTTCCTTGGGTCCACAGACTAAAGTCAATCCCCATTCATATCGTAGTTAAATCTTTTATTTGAGTAACCTAGGTGAAGAACCTTACCATTTTTACTATTAAAATTCACTGCCACGTTATCTGCCCACCCTCAGAAGTTTATCAAGATCATTTGAATCTTTTATGCATCCTTCACTATTCCTAAATGAGGTGGCCACTTTAGTTTCATCTGCAAACTTAGAAACCTTGCATTTAAAGTCCCTGGTCTAAATCATTTATATATTATGAGAGGAACAATAGTGGCCCAGCACTGAACCCTGTGGGACAGCACCCTTCACATTTTTCCATGATGATTTATTGACATTCAGTAGTACAGACTATTTTCTATTCGCAACCACTCTTTAATCCACCATGTACCACTCCACCTATTACACATTTGCCATAACTTTTTCATCAGCCTTATGTGGGGAACCTATCAAAAGCTTTACTAAGTTCTTAAATATACAATATCAACTGGATCTCCTCGGTCGATACAGTCAGTAATGTATTCCATTAAATTTCTAAAAGGTTTGTCTGACATGACCTACCCTTTCTGAAACCGTGCTGGAAGTCATTACAATACCTTGTTATCTTTCAAAATTTCTCTATATGACCTTCAGTATACTTTTCCAGAACCTTTACAACCAGAGAGGTTTAAGCTAACTGGCCTATAATTTCCCAAATCTCCTTACTTACCTTTCTTATAAATAGGCACAACATATGCCATTTTCCAGTCATCTGGTACCTCACCAAATGTTATCGATCACTTTAAAAATCAAATACAGTGCCTTTGCAATGCTGGTACTACCCTCTTTCAGAATTCTACCATATATACCAACAGGGCCTGGCAGCTTTACTTGGGTCAATATGATCTAATAAACGTTTTATATTTTTTACATCAAATTCAAATTTTGTAAGTTCTATTTGGTACATGCATACAAGAACTTTTAGTCTTTCAAACTATTATCTAATCTTTCCTCAGTAAACCCTGAAGCAAAATAAGCATTGAAATGTTGACCATTTCCTTATCTGAACTCACTTAAATTTTCACAATTTTAAA
>JABUQX010130990.1:32500-51508 GCA_015478945.1 Trachelipus rathkii | reverse complement strand
GTTGTACTTTCGTTCGGTTATCAATTGGGTGTTTATCGTTTCGCATTTATCATTGAAACCTTTCGCGTTTTCGTAAAACTTCAATATATATATATATATATATATATATATATATATATATATATATATATATATATATATATATATATATAAATAATATATATATATATATATATATATATATATATATATATATATATATATATATATATATATATATATATATATATATATATAACTATACTACTTTAACTACTATCTTATCATAATAATAACATAGCAATATATAACATATAATATATACATATATATATATATATATATATATATACTATATATATATATATATATATATATATATATATAATAATATATATATATAAAGAATAAGGGGAATTTGCACAAAAAATGATGAATAGGGATGGTGCTTTGGTAACTGATGAGATGAATGTGACTATGTGGTGGGAACACTTCGAAAATCTGCATAACATTGGCAGTAATGAAGAGGTGATAGTGAATGGGTGTGGGTATGATGGTGCAAGGAATAGATATTTTGGGCATGAGGTCATTAGTAAGGAGGAGGTAATGTGTAGAGCGAGAAGAGGATTGAAAGAATGAGTAAATCTGCAGGAATTGGAAGAAATTACCGTAAATGATCGAGAGGCGGATGGTGATTGATTGGATTTGGAAGTTGTTGTAAGGAAGTGTTTATGAGCATGGTTCCGAGTGGAGGACAGCAGTAATAGTGCCCTTATAAAGGTAAATGAGATAGGGTAACTGTAGGAATTAAAGGGAAATTAGTTTATTAAGTGTAGTAGGGAAGATATAGGCCCCTATACATATATTTTGATTGAAAGAATGCGTCGAGTGACTGAAGGACTGATTGTGAAGAACAAGGTGGCTTTAGAAGTGGTAGAGAATGTGTAGATCAAATCTTTACATTGAAAAAAATGATTGAGAAAATAAGGGAGTAGAAGAATAAATTGTATTTAGTTTTTTTTTTTTTTTTTTTTGTATTTGCAAACAGGCGTATGAAATGATTAATACGGAAGCTCTGTGGCAGGTGTTATTGATATATGGTGTTGGTAGTAAGCTTCTGAATGGAATCAAAAGTATATATGACGAAAGTAAAGCGTGTGTAAGAATATATGGAGTTGAAAGTGATTGTTTTAATATTAATAGCGGAGTGAGGAAGGGAGTGCTATGTCTTCTTGGTTATTCAATTTGTATATGGATGGGGATATGAAAGAATTAGAAGTGGGATGGCAGGGGATGGTGTTAGAATCAGGGTTGAGGAGTCGTTTCAAAATTTTCCGACTCTAACTCCGACTCCACCCTCATCAAAATTACCGACTCCGACTCCGACTCCACTCTCTTCAAAATTACCGACTCCCCGACTCCGCGACTCAGACTCAGACTCAGACTCCACAATCTCGGTTAGAATGATAGAGTATGGAAGAGAGTGGAGGATGCCCTACCTATTATATACGGATGATTTGGTTTTGTGTGGCGAATCTGAGAGAGTTTGGGAGGATTGGTAGAGAGATATCAACGCAGACGACAGCATCAGTGTAACTATGTAACCACCCCGCAGAGAATTCGCTGCAGCATTGGGGCCGTCACCGCGATAAATTTAGGAAAACATAAACCACGTAACTAGACCTGGGAGAGGCGGGGGTAGATTATGTCGGGGGTATAATCAAGGTTGGAAAAAAACCGGGATTGAACCTAAAAACCCAGCCCAGTAGGTTTTTTTGGGCTCTTTGGGGGTTTTATTGGGCATTTTGGGTCTTTTTTAAAATTTCTAGTTTTAATGAAAATGTAAAATGATCAATAATATAATTATTAAATTAGTTTTTGTAATGGCATTTTATTATTATTTGACATATATATTAATAAATAGGTATAAAATTTACAAATTAAACATATAATTTGGTAACAGACATTGTCCAATTCCCACTGCTGAATGAATGTCATTGCCTAATTGGTGAAACTTGTAAAGGTAAATGGTATTGCTATTGTTACAGGTTATTGATAGTAATGACATAACAGGACTATCTTAAGTAAAGTAATTTAGTAATATATTTAAATTTATATTATTTAAACTGTGAACAATGTTGTCATCATAATTTGAGGCTTTGAGAATCTAGTAAGTTAGCTACAAATAGTTCAGCAGTTGTTACCTAGAAACTAGACAGGCTTTCACCAGATACCTCTCCAAGGAGCTGACCACCAACTCACCAGGTCTGTGTTTTTATGATAAAACCCGGGTAAAATTGGGAGATTTGAAAAAAATACAGTATATGTATATAGTCACTTTAAAAAAAATGAGTAAGGCACACTAGAAAATTCAGAGATTTTTAATTTATATATATATATATATATATATATATATATATATATATATATATATATATATATATATATATATATATATATATATATAATATATATATATATATATATATATATATATATATATATATATATATTTAACAGTGTGCACCTAAATGGCAATAAGTCATCATGGGAAATAGTGAAGAGTTGTGTCCCACAGGGTTCAGTGCTGGGACCACTATTGTTCCTCATATATATAATTGATTTAGACAAGGGACTTAAATGCAAGGTTTCTAAGTTTGCTAAAGTAGCTACGTCAGTTAGGAATAGTGAAGGATGTATAAAGATTAAAAATGATCTTGATAAACCTCATGGATAAGCAGAAAAGTGGCAAATGAATTTTAATTGTAAAAAGCGTAAGTTTCTTCACCTAGGTTACTCAAATAAAAGTTTTAACTACGATATGAGTGGGGATTGGCTTGAGTCTGTGGACCAAAAAAAGATTTAAGTGGGATTATAAGCAGTAATTTGAAAGTAGCTAATCATTGTTTGGAAGCAAGGAATAAAGCTAATAAGATGCTGGGCATAATAAATCGCAATGTTGTTTACAAGAGCAATGAAGTTATAAGTAAACTGTATAGAAGCTATTTTAGGCAAGTTTTAGAGTATTGAACACAAGTTTGGGACCCTTATTTAAAGAAAGACATAGATATGCTAGAGAGAGTGCAACGTAGAGCAACAAGGATGATTTCTGGGTTTGAGGGTAAGAGATATGAGGAGAGACTGAAGGAGTTAGGAATCTTTTCTGTAGAAAGGCGATTTTTCAGAGGGGAAATGATATAAGTCTACAAAATATTTACATCTATTGATAATTCGGAGACCAATAAATTCTTAATAGTAGAGCATGGACAGGAGACCAGAGAGCATAGTAAGAAAATTAAGAAGAAAGCATGCCATTTTGATATAAGAAAGCATTCATTCATCAATAGGGTTGTTAAATTTTGGAATGATTTTCCAAAGGAGGTTGTCGAGTGCGACTCGATTGCACCATTTAAGAAAGGATTGGATAGGTATATGGATGGGTTGGGTATCATAGTGTATTTTTTGATTAAGCCAA
Source organism: Trachelipus rathkii (assembly GCA_015478945.1). Lineage (NCBI taxonomy): Eukaryota > Metazoa > Arthropoda > Malacostraca > Isopoda > Trachelipodidae > Trachelipus > Trachelipus rathkii. Next base: position 48,054 of record JABUQX010130990.1, on the reverse strand, counting down.
ATTGGAGGGTTTTTAGTTACAGTAGTTATTAAGGTTTTACTGCATGTTACTATAAAGTTTTTAAAGCTTGTAGTGTGGTTAGCATGTACTTTAGCTATATATTTTTTCTTTTAGTTGTAGACCTTATGTATACTATGAAAGTTATTGAGAAGCCCTAGGGTGCTTTAATTTTTGGATTTGCATGAGCATATATGTAAATGATTTAGACCAGGGACTTAAATGCAAGGTTTCTAAGTTTGCAGACGATACCAAAGTGGCTACCTCAGTTAGGAATAGTGAAGGATGTATTAAATTCAAAATGTGCTTTTGACAAGCCCTAGGGTGCTTTGTGGATTTGCATGAACATGTTGTTTGGTTCTATTAGCTTGACTGGGACAGTTTCGATTGGCCCATGTGGCTTCTTACTGTCTTTTTATTTCTAGCATTCTAATGTTCTAATATATATATTCGAAAGATTTTTTGCATGATTATCGGTAGTTATTCTGCTCGATTAATTATCGAATTACTTTCGATATTTTTTTAAATAAAAATATTGCTTATAGATACATCAATAGCTATTTGACTATCGGGCATCCTGTCTACAAGCTTGCAGAAAATATTATAAGTGCAAATGAGAAAATTGTATTAGGCTTCCTGTGTATATTTCTGTATTTGTATTAGATCTTCTGTGTATATTTCTGTATTACGAAATGCGGAAGGAAGTAGGTAATATTTATCTTTTATTTTCTTATACTTTATCCGTTGGTTATTTTGTTTTTTCTCATATTTTAATGAAAAAAAGGTAATAATGTAGTACCACTCCTGCCTTTGAGTTAATAACTGTACTAAAACTAGAAACATTTCATTAACAAAAGTATCAAAAAATTATTTAAAGTTTTAATGGTTCATTAAGGGAAATTTTAAATGTATATTTTCAATAAAAATATTTAAAAAAGCGCTACGAAAACAACTTTTCATTTTTTTTTTCGATCGCGTAAGGAAGAAGGAACTGCGTCAAAACTCAAAACGTGTATTAGGTTATCGATATATTAATATCTATTTTTATCACATTATCGATACATTGATATCAATACAATATTTTTTAACATTCTTAATTTTAATAATGGAATCTACTTATTATCATCTAGTCAATTTTATTTAAAGATCCAATCATTTGTAGTTTTGTATTAAATTTTAAAATTATATTTTTTCACTCATTTATTTCAAATATTTAAAAGGTATATCAGTGAAAATAGTGAATAAAATGCACCTAGGCTCACTAATAATGAAACATAATATAGTTGTTACTATTAGATATTATTAAGTTTTAAAAATATCTCATATTGTTGAAAATAATAGCTAAAATTAAAGACAAAGACAAAAACAAAACACTTGCAGCGGGGCTTTTTTGGGTTTTATTAGGTGGGCTTTTTTGATTTTTTTTGGGTGGGTTTTTTAATGCCAACCCTTTTGATAATCGATCGAGGGATCATTCACGTACGAAGTGACTAAGATAAACATGGAGAGGATAGTGCGTCAATTCTCAAGAGATCAGTGCGTGCAGATAACATCGCTCCACGCAGAAGGATACGGGTACCGGGCACTTGGTCGAAAGTTCGGTGTAGCCCACACAACGATTGCACGGGTGGTCCAACGGTACTAGGAAACCCTGACATATGATCGCCGGCGAGGACAATGTAGGCACAGGGTCACGACACCCGTGGAAGACCGATTTATACGTCTGTGTGCATTACGAGAGTGCCACACGACAGCATGACATCTGCAGATACAGCTGGCAGAGGTACACGGCACCAGGGTGAGTGACAATACAGTGCGTCGACGACTTGTGGTTCATAATTACTGGCCCCGGAGGCCTGACATACGTCTACCGCACACCACGGCACATCGAGCACATCAATTGGACGGTAGACGATTGGGCAAAGAGGCTCTTTACGGACGAGTCGAGAGTGTCTCTGTAGGCCTCGGACAGACGTGCTAGAGTATACCGACGACCGACAGAGAGGTTCGCGCAATGAAATTTGCTGCAGGTGACGCCGTTAGGAGATGTGTCGGTTATGGTCTGGAGAGGCATCTCTTTATCTGGGCCTACGAAGTTGCACATCTTCAATGAAGGCACTCTTACAGCCATAAGGTATATCACAGACATCCTCGAACCATATGTCGTGCCATATGCCCCCTACATCTTTGACTCTTTCATCCTAATGCATGAAAATGCAAGACCACACAAGGCCCAATGTGAGAACGACTACCTTAGAACGGTTCAAATTACGGCGTTGGAGTGGCCAGCATATAGTCCGGACCTCAACCCAATCAAACATTTGTGGGAAATTTTGAAACGTCCAATCCGACAGTTGCAACCCCTCCTCGGACCCTCCCGGACCTGTGACAGGCACTGCACGACGTATGGGATCAAATCACTGTCCAGGACACTCGCCTACTAATCGAGAGCATTCTAGGACGATGCCAGGTAGTAATCCGTGCCAGAGGGTGTCATACACGATATTGAGGCAGAACCAACACCCCCGAGGCCGTCGCTGTACGTACCAACATTGTGTGTTTGCAGCGCCGAATCTGCGAATTCTACTGCATGACCCTTTGGCTAAACTTTAGCCTCATACTTTATCAACCTACGGTTCTGGGGAGGAATCCACCATTGTCATTGTCCAATAAAGTGTCTTCTTGCACTTCAACCTTTTCTACCATTCCTTCGCCGAGTACCCTTGTGGTGCATTAATTTTGTCAAGTAGCATATATATATATATATATATATATATATATATATATATATATATATATATATATATATATATATATATATATATATATATATATATATATATATAATAATATATATCTTTATTTATATATATATATATATATATATACTATATATATATATATATATATATATGAAAATTCATTTTTTTGTACTTACATTTATTTATAAAGAGTATAAATTTTTCTTTCTTTTTTTAAAGCTAATCTCGTTATTATTTTTTCATGCCATAATGAGTCACTTGACAGCTTCGTTGAAAGCTCTTTTTCTATTGAAAGTAAAGACAAGAATAGTAGTATAGTTACATAGATCGGCGGCCGACTTGTCAGGGGAGTCGTCGACCCTTCAAGTCGTATGTCAGTACAGTCATATATTTTTTACTCACGTAGGTTCATGGGTGTTTTTTTAGGGTATCGTTTTGTCATCCCAGTAATCATTGATTTTTATGTATGGGATTCACCCCAGGGGGCATCCCCAAAGGGGTGGAGCCCCCTCTTTTTTTTCAGATACGTTAGTTAGTTATTTTTAAGTTTGTGTATGTCACTACCATTTTATTTTGTTCATGTTCTTTCCTGAACCTTTTTTTAATGGCAACAACCTTGTTGTTTTTTCGTTGCGTTCCGCCATTTTGTTTTATATTGCGTCTTGTTAGTCATCGTCATAATTTTCAATCGTCGTCTTCGTTGGGATGAATCGCAAATTCATCGTCTTCGCCATCGTCGCGTTTTCGCTTAACCGCAAGGCCCCACCGAGCCGCACCGCACCGAACCGCACAGCACCGCGCCGCACCACACTGCACCACGCCGGATAGTTTTTTTCGCTGTTTCGCATCCTCGTTTTTTTCTATAACTCATCTACTTTCATGATCCTTTTTATTCCGAAATATTTCAGTTTATTTCACATAGGATCATGAATGTATTTTAATATCCACGAATGCATCCATAGACACATACACTCACCCTTATACACACACACACACCCTCATCATCCCAGTCCGTCCCTCCTACCCTGTACCATTCACCGTATCTCTTTTCACATTTGCCATTCACCGTGACTGCTATATATGTCTGTGCTCTAAGGTCTTCCTAATCCCCTATACCATAGTTTTCATTAAATCTATTTTCAAATTTGCCTTTCACTATCTATATATGCTATGTTTTATACACCGTATATATATATATATATATATATATATATATATATATATATATATATATATATATATATATATATATATATATATATATATATATATATATATATATACCAAAATTTAACAACTTAGTAATAATAATAGCAACATGTATCATGTAACATAATAACAATAACCAATAATACTATATATGTATATCATAGCATCTGTGCTCTCCAAGAAGGTATTCCTAATCCCCTATACCATAGTTTTCATTGAATCTATTTTCAAATTTGCCTTTCACTATATATATATATATAGTTGCTCTTGTACTCTTCTGGAAGGTTTCACAGGTATCCTGAACCCCTTGGGCCCTCTTTAAGGAATGGTCACCTCTTGTCATTTTATACTACTTAGCCATTGTATATGCACAGACGTTTGCGCATACATGTATATGCATCATGCGCACGCGCATAACATCTTCTATCTTCTGATGCGAATCATCCCACCCGCAAGGAATAACATTAAATTGCGGGAATTTAAAAAAGTGACTCTCCATGTCACTGACAGAACTGGAACTCGACCCGTAGCCTCTTAAGGAAGTGTATAGGACTTAACAGATTGGGCTCCGTCTGAATGCCCTTTAATATATAAACATTTAGTCCTTACATATAAAAGATCTTATACATAGCAAAAATTTGGAATCAGCTATTTCCATACTTTTCCCAAATTAAATCTGGAAATTTTATATCAATTTGCATTATATATATATATATATATATATATAATATATATATATAGAGAGAGAGTAACATATATAATATATCTAAAGCTTTCGAAATATATTATATATATATATATATATATATATATATATATATATATATATATATATATATATATATATATATATACAACGAGAGAGAGAGAGAGAGAGAGAGTAAAACCGCTATCATCCATACACACACACACACACACATACATACATATACACATACTTACACACACATACACACACACACACCCGTTACGATATTTATATACACACACACACCCCGCTAGGCTACTTATACACACATACACCCACAAAGAGACACTTACACTCACACCTACACCTGCACATTATACACACATACACCCACCCTAGATACATACACCCTAGCTCACACCTACACCAACGCCTACACCCACTATGACACTTATGCACACACGCACGCCCGCTAGGCTATTTATACACACACACACACACACACACACACACACACACTAGGCTTTTTACACACACACACACATAACCACTAGGCTTTTTATACACACACACATACACCCACCCATAGGCACTTACGCTCACACCTACACCTACACACACACAAACACACATACCTAGACACATACACCTATCCTATATACACACACACACATCTACCCTCACCAACCCCGCCAACTAAGGGATTAGTATGCTTTTGTTTTACTGTTTTACTGTTTTAACTCGTATGTTTTACTGTTTTAACTCACATATTTATTAAAATTACATACCTTAAAGCAGTAAATCAGTAAATCAATAGAGGTGTTACATAGCAACAAGGTGATTAGTATGCTTTTGTTTTACTGCTTTACTGCTCTAACTCATGTTTTACTGCTTTTGTCCCATATGTTTTACTGCTTTAACTCGCATATTTATTAACATTACATACCTTAAAGCAGTAAATCAGTAAATCAATAGAGGGGGGACCTAGCAGCAAGGGGATTAGTATGCTTTTGTTTTACTGTTTTACTGCTTTAACTCATATGTTTTACTGTTTTACTGTTTTACTGCTTTAACTCATATGTTTTACTGCTTTAACTCATGTTTTACTGCTTTAACTCATATGTTTTACTGCTTTAACTCATATATTTATTAACATTACATACCTTAAACAGTAAATCCAGTAAATCAATAGAGGTGTGACCTAGCAACAAGGGGATTAGTATGCTTTTGTTTTACTGTTTTAATGCTTTAACTCATATGTTTTACTGCTTTAACTCATGTTTTACTGCTTTAACTCATATGTTTTACTGCTTTAACTCATGTTTTACTGCTTTAACTCATATGTTTTACTGCTTTAACTCATATATTTATTAACATTATGTTTTCTTTTATATTTTTTATTTTGTTTTAATACTTTTTATTTATTTTATTATTATTTTTATTTATTTTTATTATTATTTTTATTATTTTTATTATTTTATTTTTATTATTATACTTAGTGTTATTTACTTCATGCCTATTGTTATTATTATTTAGAACACACATACACACACACACATCCACACACACACACACACACACACACACACACACACACACACACACACACACACACACACACTTACACACACACCTACACCTACACACATACATAGACATACACCTACACCTACACACACACACACACACACACACACACACAATTGCCCATAGACCCACCCTGTTTAAACATATCAAATAAGTTCTTTTTATAAAGTATAATTTATTAAAACATTTTATGTTTTAATTAAATACTGCACATTTATATTACTAATTCAATTATAACTAAAATTATTTCAAAATTTATCGTAAAACTTCTATAATAAATCAATCATTATCTTTGAACAAAAAATTTATTATTAACTGTTAATACTTTTTTATTTATAAATTGTAATGTCAGAAGAAAAACACAGAGTGTCTGTTATATAATCATTTTATTTTACTACAATTGTACGAAATTTTATTAAAAACATATACTTTACAGACCTTAAGACAGTAAAACAGTAAATCAATAGCGGTGTTGCTTAGCAACAAAGGGATTAGAGGGGATTAGTTTTACTGTTTTACTGCTTTACATCATATATTTATTAACATTTTGTTTTCTTTTATTTTGTATTATTACTTTTTATTTATTATTATTTTATTATTATTTTTATTATTATTATTATTTTTATTATTATTTTTATTATTATTATTAATATATATATATATATATATATATATATATATATATATATATATATATATATATATATATATATATATATATATATATATATATATATATATACATAACTATATACTATATATATATATATATATATATATATATATAAATATATGTTACACGTTTTAAATCGGATGTGTTTTTATTTTTAATATAGATTTAATATTAATCTGCAGTTCTGTATATCATTATCCAATGACGTGTCTGAGGGAGATTTTCAATATTTGCGTCTAATATCATTTCACACAGTCCTACCTCATAGAGATCTCTGTTAAGCTGGATAGGATTCATTAACTCGGTTGTAAAATCTGAGACTTTATTATCAGGATGTAGATCCAAGGAGGATGAAGACGGGAGAGTTAAATAAAAGTGATCTACACTCTCCATGATTACGATGACTAATGATTAATGTTTCGTGATTTCACTAGCTTTTATATATGAATTAAACTTGTTAGGATAACCTACCCATTTCACCAGATACTGTTTATTTTTACCCTTACCTTTCGAATCTAATATTTTTTCTATTTTATACATATTACTCTCAGGATCGAATCGTATTTTCTGTATTTCTTGTTTATAAAATCCACCTTTTATGGATTCTCCATCTAAATCTTTGAGATAATATAATTTCAACCCTTCATTAGGAAATTCCTTTACACTATCTACCTTGAAAACTTCTCTAGACCATCCCGCTTCATATCCTTTTCTAAACCTGTCATCAGCTCTAGACACTCTTACATAATCGTTTACCTTTATTCCTGATTTATCTTTAATTTTTACACCTCTTGGGTTTTGCTGAATCACCGATGGTGTCTTCAGCATTTCTAAAGGAGTTGTCTTTATAGTTCTATGAAAAGATCTATTGTAAGAATAAGCTAGGTCATCGAGTATGTCAATATATTTAAAAGTGTTCATCTTAGTAAAGTATCTATGCATTCGTTCTTTAATCGTACACTGAACTCTTTCTACAATAGCAGCTTTATTTATGGAAAATATGTTAAAATATCCTATATCGTATTCAGCAATAATTTCCTGAAACTCTCTACCTAGAAATTCGCTCCCCCTATCCGTGCAAATCAGTTTTGGATATCTATCATCATCCCTTATAATTTCTCTCACTGCAGCCGCCACTGTATCTGATTTTTTATCTTTTAAAGCTTTTAACCATAAGTATCTAGAGTATACGTCAATAGTAAAAAGTATATATTGAAATCATTATAAGAGCTGTATTTAATCATTTCAGGTTAAATCTAACTGCCAAACATTATCGAGGTGATGGGCTATGGTTGTCCGGGTAGGGAATTTTCGACGGACAGGTTTATGTAAAGTAAAAGCTTCTTCACCCTCTAAATATTCTTTCAACTCTTTCTTCTCAATGTTTGGAAACTTTGCAGCGAACCTAGTAAACCCTCCAAAACTATTTGGTTCTCTCAAGTTGAAGTAATACTTATCAACCTTCGCCTTCGCCTCCATGTTGAATACTGACATAAGTTAAAGCATATATATATATATATATATATATATATATATATATATATATATATATATATATATATATATATATATATATTTGCTATACTATCTTCTGCCTATCTTCTATATATATATACTATATATATATATATATATATATATATATACTTACTTGAGCACGAGGCGCTTTCAAAGGCTACTCATATATATATATATATATATATATATATATATATATATATATATATATATATATATATATATATATATATATATATATATATATATATATGCTTTAACTTATGTCAGTATTCAGCATGGAGCGCAGAACGTGCAACGAGAACAAATAGTTGGAGGAGTTAGGTTCATACGCGTGAAAGAGTTGAAAATATTTAGAGGGTGGTATAAACGTCCGTCATACCCAGGTAATATCACCTCTGGCAGTTAACAAATGATGTGGGTTTTCAATATACTTTACTATTGACATATACTCTAGATACTTATGATTAACAAAATATAAGACAGGCTCTACCAGTAACGAGGATGATGATAGGCTATCCAAAGCTTATTTGCGACATTTCTAGGTAGGATTTCAGTATCCGTAAATAACTGTGTAACATTTGATAAGGCTGAAATACTGAATACTTTAAGATTGACATGCGTGACTAACATTCTTACAATGCATGCAAAGACAACTCCTTAGAAAATGCTGAAGACACCATCGTAAAAAGTCGTCTCAAAGACGATATGAATGATCAAATGACGAGTTTAAACGCTGAAACGGATGATGACCAGGTAATTAACGAGGAATTTCCTATTGATCTCGGAGCAGATGAATCCATGAGCCAGTTTTATAACAGAAGCTACGAAAGCCGATTGATGGTAACATAAGATGAAAATGAATTCAGGCTGAAAATAATTATCAGCTGGTTTTATCACGAAGGCATTAATCATTGGTCATCGTAATCGTGGTGTGGATCGCACATTAACTCTCCGTCTTGCATCCCCCAGCAATAAAGTCTCGAATTTATCCAGCTGCTCTCATGAGTATTGAACACTGAAATCTTCTCGAACACGTGTTACAATTTATATTAAAATCGACTTTATAACACCCTCATATAACAATAACAACAATAATATAATATATATATATAACTCTTTCTTTAACATATATATATATATATATATATATATAATAATATATATAATAATATATATAATAATATATATATATATATATATATATATATCATATATATATAATAACTATATATATATATATATTTATAATAGTAATAATAATAATAATAATAAAATAATAATAAAAGTAATAATAATATCAAAATAATAATTAAATAAACTAAATAAAATAATAATAATGAATAAAAAAATATAAAGAAAACATAATGTTAATAAATATACTGATATAAGCTGTAAAACAGTAAAACTAATCAGCCTCTGCTAAGCAACACCACGTATTACTGTTTATAATCGCAGTATGTTTATCGTACAATGTAGTAAAAAATAAAGAATGATTGTTTTCTGTTTGGTATTATAAATAAAAATGATGGCACAGTTAATAATAAAACTGTTTCAAAGGTGGTGATTTATTATAAGCCCAGAAACTTTGAAATAGTATATTAATTATTAATATAAATGTGCGTATTTAGTAAAACATAAAATGTTTATCGTTATCTTATAAAAGAACTTATTTATTTATGTTTAAACAGAGAGGTAGTCTGAGGCAGTGTATGTGATGATGATGTTATTGTATTTATGTATGTGTGTAGGTGTAGGTGTGTGTGTGAAGTAATGAGAGAAACGTTAATGATAATAGCTAAAGTGTAGTAATGTCATTTTCTTAGGTTTACCTTCAGATATTGCTATTGTGTATGTGTGTTCTAAATAATAATAACCATAGGCATGAAACGGCATTTACAATAATAAATAAAATAACAAAATAACAAAGTAATAATAAAAATTTAATAAAAATCACTGATAAAACAAATAAAAAATATACTTAATAAAATTAAAATATAAAAGAAAAAACATAATGTTAATAAATATATGATTAAGCTGGTAAATGCTGCGAGTTAAAAAGCGGCAAAGAACATGGTTAAAACGGCCAAAAACATATGATTGCTTTATTAAAGCTATGGTTCTATATGGTTAAAGCTGTGCATTTGGTAAAATATCCCGGTCACACTCTGTTAATTTACTGATTTTCTTTTAGTATGTAATGTTGAATAAATATATGAAGTTAAAGCAATAAGTATATGGTAAAAACAGTAAGAGTTAAACGATAGCGCGCGAGTTGCTGGTAAGTATATAGTGGCTGTAAAGCATCGCGCAGTAAAGCTGCTGAGGTTAAAATGACAAAACGGTAAAGGCTCAAATACTATCCTGCTGCTAGATCCATATTGTTACTGTTGGGTATGTGTTGTAAATATGCGGATGGCCCATATGAGTTAAACTGTAAAGCGTGAGTTAGAGCGTGCTTGGCAAAGACAAAGCACCTCTTGTTGTGATTTACTGATTTACTGCTTTTAGACTATGTAATTACAATATGATTAAATTAAAGCTACAAAGCATATATCCCACAAATGGCGAGGGTTGAGTGAAGAGTAATGTGTGTGTATAGGATAGGTGGCATCATCTCAGTATGTGTGTTTGTGTGTGGTAATGGCTGACCAACAGGTATTGACGTAAATTTATGGGTCAGTGTATGTGTGTGTGTATAAAGCACAAAGTGATACTGTATTGTGTGTAAGCTGGGGTGGCTGAGTATTGTGTGTATTGTGTCCCAACTATTGGTATTGTGTGTGTATAGAAATAGCCTAGCAGGCATGCGTGTGGCATAAGTGTCGCGGAAGAATGAGTAGCCAGGCTGCCCAGTGCCAGGCAATGACTGCGCCTTCCCAAGGCAGGCCTGTAGCTATATGTCTGCAGGTATATGCGCAAGTGAAGTGTAAAATGTCTCTTTTGTCAGTGCTATGTATGAAGCTTTAGCGAAGTCAATGTATATCAATATTATGTATATAAATATCTGTAACGGGTGACTCTATTCAATGTATATTATTGATAATAAATATAACAATATAACTTCATAACTTCTTATATATTAATCTTTCTTGTATGTTGTGTATGGATAAATGTGATTTTCTATCTCTCTCACTAATATATATATATATATATATATATATATATATATATATATATATATATATATATATATATATATATATATATATATACATATATATATAAAATGCAGGTGTGGAATTTCAGATTTGAAATAGATATATAAGGACTAAATGTTATATATTAAAAGTATATACACTCATATGGCAGGTCAGTTCTGTGACATGAAGAGTCTAATTTATGTTAGTATTCATCAGGAAGAAGGCGCATGTGCTGCCCATGGCAACAAAATGACAGAGAATGACCAGGGGCAAGGCTCAAAGTCACCTGTGAAAACCTTTCAGAAAGCTACTGGAGGCGGCACTAATATGCAACAATATGTAGTATATATATGTATGTATATAATATATATATATATATATATATATAATATATATATATAATAATATATAGCAAGCACTATAAATAATATAATATAATATATGTAATATATATATGCTATATATATATATATATCTTTAACAATAACAACTATATGTACGATTGTATGCGACGTACCGTATATGGTGAAGGCAGGTGAAAACCGCTGAAGTGAGCGGAGAGCACAGTTTAATAAGCGATGCAGTGGTGGTCTGAAGACCTGTTGATGTTTGAAGTGAGATGATGAGGGAGAGGCCTGGCTATGGGAGGCGAGGTGTGTCTCTATGGTGCGTTCGTGAACAAAAAACCATTCGTGATCTATGTGAATAAACAATATTCGGAAGGATCATGAAAAAAACGAGTCAGCTGTGAAAAAAGACTTAATCGGCGTATATTGATAACGGCACGATGCTAATACTGTTCGGCTGCGGTGCGGCGCTCGACAACACCGACGATCTTCAGGCGACAATTTGCGATTCTCAGCTGGCGATGTGACGACCAGGCACAATAAGCAAATGGCGAACGCTGGCCCAAGGTTGCACCGATAAAGGTTCGGAAGCATTGTGAGGCAAAAATAAAATGACATTCCACAAACTTTAAAGCGGCAACTGGCGTGTGCGAAAAAGGGGCTCCGCGCTTTGAGGACGGGCTGGGGCGAATCGCTCGCGTCGGCCAGCACGTGTGGGATAAACGTAATTACATTGATAGCTGCGACTGCTGACATACGACGGTCGACGACCCAGCCTGCTGGCTGCCTACCAGAGTGTCTATGGTATTTCGTGAGCAGCTTTTAATGCGATTTAAGCATGAAAAACTTCTTTCTACTGAGGCTGTAGTTGCTGGAATGGTACCAATGAGACTAAAAAATCTAAAAGTTTGTGGTAGTGTTCTACACAAGTCATTCTCCACAATATTTTTCAAAATAGATTCTACATCTTTATCTCGAAAAAGTTTGCTGTTTTCTTCTGCATAGACTATATACAACTCGTTTCGAAGAATATATTGATTAAAATAGTTTCCGTAAATGATCATCAACGACTTCAGAGAATCCTTTGGAAATATTTTTTGAAATTTTGCAAACTGACTGGAATCTGCAAGTGCGAGAAATTTTAAAGCTGACATGTTGGAGAATCGAGTATTTATTTGAGTAGTAATATTATCTAAGACAGAATAATAATTCATTTTATAATGGCAAGACACAGAAGAATCATTATCTATTTTATTTCTTATAGTACGTGGACCCTTTCCAGTTTCAATCTCAGCTTTCTTCATATAACTTAGGAAAATATAATCATTTCGCATGTCATGTAGAGCTCTTTCACAAATGGATATATTAGCAATGCACATCTGAATATCTATTGATTTTTTCTGGAGGACATTATACAGTATTTCAGTTTTCAGAAATATGTCATTGAAGATAAGTAAATAGAAAACAAAGTCAAATTCACACAATTTATTCTTGTAAGCCTCTGCTTGCCGGATTGTTTTGCTATTAGTACTTTCAGTTTTCATAAGTTCTTCGAACACTTCAATCAGCCTTGTTCTTTCTTTGAAAATAGAATTTACGATTTTAGAATTCGAATTCCACCTCACTTCACTGTGCGTTGGTATTCTTTTATTCACTATACGGTCTAAAACTGCAGTTCGTTTGGCTGACTTATGAAAAAAAGAAGGTATTCCTTGTAAAGTCGCAAAGAAAATATTAATGGCTGATACATTGCGACAGCTGTGCTGTAGGACAAGGTTCAAGCGATGTGCCAAACAATGGGTAAAAAGTGCTTGAGGGGCTAGACTACGAATTTTTGCCTGAAGCCCATTTAGCTCAGAAGACATTACACTGGCTCCATCATATGTTTGTGCAACGAGCTTATTTTTAAAATCAAATGGTTCTAATATTTCTACAAGTTTTTGGCATATTCCTGTTGCACTACGGTTTTCACCTATATCGTAAAAGCCTAAAAATGCTCTTTTATTTTTATCAACACAACGACCAATTAAAGAACACTAAGTTAATTCAGATTTATCTGTCGTTTCATCGACCTGGATAGAAAAAAAGGGTGAGTCACGTATTATGTTGCAAATGGTTTCCTTTATTTCCATAGCTATGCACTCGATAATGTCGTTCTGAATAGTTTTTGACAGACCAGTAAATCCACCCATCTTTTCCCAATGGTTTTTCAATTCTTCATTATTTTTCATCATCACAAAGAAAAACTCTTTAAAATTCCCTTGGTTGTACGAATCTTTAGATTCATCATGTCCACGGAAAGATAACTCTTGTTTAGCCAGTAGACAAGTAAGATCAATGAGTATGTTGAATATTTGTCGATTCTTAGCAACTCTTTCGTTAAATTCCTTTCTTGATCCTTTGTTTGCTCATTTATTTGTTCAAAAATGGTCAAGGACTCTTTACTTAATGTCTTAAAAGTAATTTCATTTTGAATGTGGTCTCTCGAACTAGAGTGTCTATCCAAGGCAAAAGACAGGTTTTTCCAGTCGTTATACCCTTCATTGCACCATACATTTTTTTTGTTTCTATATGAGTACATGACAAACAAAATAAACGATTTTTTTGTACACTACCACAAAGCCACAAAAATCTTTCGTACCATGTCGATTTGAAAGCTCTAGTACCTTTTTCACAAATATGTACATGGGTCAGTTTTGGAGTTGTTCTCCCTTCTCACAAAATTAATCTTTTTCCTCTTCAGATCTTCGAACAAAAGCATTCTCTATTAAAGAAGCTATAATGTCATTACTTAAATTTATATTCACCAGAAAAGTGTTAAAAATTTAATGCTTTATTAATAATATATAATAATAATAATAATAATAATAATAATAATAATATATAATAATAATAATAATATAATAATATATAATAATAATATAATATATAATAATATATATATATATATAATATATATAATAATAATAATAATAATATATGTAATAATATATACATAATAATAATATGTATATGTATGTATTAAAGTATATATACTATATATAATAACTCAACAATAATAATAATATAGTAATAATATATATATATGTAATAATAATATAATATAATAATATATATATATATTATATATAATAATAATATATATATAATAATAATAATATAATAATAATATATATATATATACTATATATAATAATAATATATATGTATATATATATATAATATATATATATATATATAATATATAATGTATGTAATAATAATAATATATATATATATATATATATGTATATAATAATATATATGTAACTATATATATATATATATACTATATATATACTATACAGAGGTGAGCATCGTTATAAAAAAGTAGTTCCGTTATCGTTACTTACTCGAAAAAAGTAGTTCCGTTATCGTTATTCCGCTTCTTTGAAAGGAAAAGTAACGAAGTGCCGTTACTCCGTTGCTCCGTTACTTTTAGCTTTTCGATACGACATTAATTACGGTATCTTGGGCAATTTATTGGTTTGTGTATATTAAATTTTCAAAATTATCATTATTAATAAAAAACATACCCTCATGTGAGGCCTGAACTCAAGACTTGGTCCTTGCATCCACCAACGATTCCAG
>JABUQX010130990.1:22500-27500 GCA_015478945.1 Trachelipus rathkii | reverse complement strand
TGGCTGCGCGCTATGTGGTGACGTAACCTAGTCGTAGACGAGGTTACGTATCCGTGAGGCCCCTAAAAATAAGAAATGATCGTAGAAGGTTGAAATTTGGAGAAAGGATTCAGCGCCGGAGTCGGAGTCAGATTCGGACCGGAATCGAATTCGGATTCGGAACCGGCACCTATGCTGGCTCTGGTGCTGTGCCGAGTTAGTAAATATTTGTATAATAATGCAATATTTTCATCCATATATATGTTATCAAACCTGTAAATCTCGAATATGAAGGTTATAAGCTCGTAAAGTGTGTCTGGGGACCCCCGGAGGGGAGGTTCCCAGTAGAAATGAACGGTATGCTTAAGAGAAGTGGAGAAATGAGTCGGAGTCGGAGTCAGAGAAGGAAGGAGTCGGAAAAGGAGTTAGAGTCAGAGGATTCGGAGTCGAGCTCGGTGGTCCCCAAAAGAAATGCAAGGAACACAAAGTAGAAGATTTAGGAAGGAAGAAGGAGGAAGGAGGAAGGATGGAGGAAGAGTGTTAGAAGGAGTCAGAGGTGGTACCGGCACCATTGCTGGATCCGGTGCGGTTCTGAGGTAGTAAACATTCGTTTAGCCTTAGACTGACATTTCTATTCTCAAATCTCGTTTTCTTTTTATTAACGTTAACTAAAATATATTGTTTGCTATTTTATTTTATGATCTATTAATTCAAGTCATATTTTGTATAACATAACGCAAAACTTTTATTCTTTTTATGTTTATAACGTAAAAAATTTACATTTTTATACACCCTAAAGAAGTAAAATAGTAAATCAGTAATTCAAAAAAACCATATTACCCTCCTTACCCTACCCATGATTTATTGATCTATTGACTTATTGATTCAAATCATATTTTGTATAACATAACACAAAACTTTTATTTATTTTATTTTCATTTTGTTTAAAAATATATTTTTTACCAAAATTTTTATTCATTTTATGTTTATAACTTAAAATATTAGCTTTTTACACTCCCTAAAGCAGTAAATCAGTAAATCATTATATCAAACCACCCTTACCTCCCCTCCGCTCCACCTCCCACCATCCTATGATCTATTGTTTCATGTCACATTTCAAGTATCATTTTGGATAAACATAACATAAAATCAAGTTCTTTATACACTGACCAACGAATATATGCTAACGTAACAAAGTTTTCACATTAATAAAGCTAACATAGCATCACCTGAACTAAGAATATAATGTACAACAACAAACCTAACATACCTTAAGCACGAATAAACTGCTAACATTAACAAAGTTCCACACTTAACAACAGTAAAGTAACTAACATAGCATACAAAAACGTAACCTATTCATACTTTGTCAAGCATATCTCTAACATATCAATCTTAATTTTACATTAACATGGTAATATTTAACAAAAATTTATCATAACCTTGTCTAATTATCATACTGATCAACGAATATATGCTAACGTTATAAAGTTTTCACATTAATAAACCTTACATAGCATTACCTGACCTAAGAATATAATGCACAACGACAAACCAAACACACCTTAAGCAAGAGTAAACTGCTTACATTAACAAAGTTCCATACTTAACACCTGTAAAGTAACTAACATAACATACGAAAACGTAACCTATTCACACTTTATCAAGCATATCTCTAACATATCAATGTTAATTTTACATTCACATGGTAAAATTTAACAAAAAATTAATCATAACCTTGTCTAATTATCATACAGACCAACGAATATATGCTAACGTAACAAAGTTTTTTACAAGAACATAGTAATATTTAAGAAAAGTTTATCATAACCTTACCTAACTATCATAATTCCCAACGGATAATTGCAAACATAACAAAGTTTTATCCAAACATAACATAAAAATAAGTTCTTTGAATAAAATATCATAGTAAAGTGTAAGAGTTTAACGATCCTAAAGCAGTAAATCAGTAACTCAAACCTCCAGCCCCCACCCCTCCTCTCACTCCCAACCTTCCATGATCTATTGATCTATTGATTCAAGTCACATTTCGAGTATCATTTCGGATAAACAAAGCATAAAAATAAGTTCTTTATATACTAACCAAGGAATATATGCTAACGTAACAAAGGTTTCACATTAATAAAGCTAACATAGCATAACCTGAACTAAGAATATAATGTACAACGACAAACCTAACACATCTTACGCACGAATAAACTACTAATATTAACAAAGTTCCATACTTAACAACAGTAAAGTAACTAACACAGTGTACAAAACGTAACCTCTTCACACTTTCTTCAAGCATATCTCTAACATATCAATGTTAATTTTACATTAACATCGTAATATTTAACAAAAATTTATCATAACCCTGTCTAATTATCATATTGACCAACGAATATATGCTACCGTAAAAATGTTTTTTACATTAACATAGTAATATTTAGCAAAATTCATCATCACCTTACCTAATGATCATAATCCACGCCGAAAAATTGCAAATATAACAGTTTTATCCAAACATAACATAAAAATAACAAAGTTTTATCCAAACATAACATAAAAATAAGTTTTTTGAATAAAATATCATAGTAAAGTGTAATTGCTTACTGAAATTAAAGCAGTAAATCAATAAATCAGTAAATCAAACCATCCGCCCCTCCACTCCCCTCCCCACTCACCCTTCCATGATCTATTGATATATTGATCTATTGATTCAAATCATATTTTGTGTATCATTTTGGATAAACATAACATAAAAATAAGTTCTTTATATACTGACCAACGAATATATGCTAACGTAACAAAGTTTTAAAAACTTCAATAAAGCTAACATATCATAACCTGAACTAAGAATATAATGTACAACGACAAACCTAACATACCCTAGGCAAGAATAAACAGCCAACATTAACAAAGTTCCACACTTAACAACATTAAAGTAACTAAAATTGCATACAGAACGTAACCTATTCACACTACCTGTCGCTAACATCATTGGCACACCTTAATAGTAATATTTAACAAAAATTTATCATAACCTTACCTAATCCTCATACAGACCAGCGAAAGCTGGTAACAAAGGTAAGGTAATATGCTAAGGTAATATGCTAAGGTAACAAAGGTTTCACATCAATAAAGCTAACATATCATAACCTGAACTAAAAATATAATGTACAATGACAAACCTAACATACCTCACGTATGAATAATCTGCTAACATTCACAAAGTTCCCTACTTATCAAAGGTAAAGTAGCTAACAGGACATACAAAACTCAATGTATCCCCACTTTCCAACATATCAACAACAGCTAAAGCAGTATTATCTAACAAAATACCTATCAAAGATGCCAGCATCTTGAAATCTCTCTACACTCTCTCTACACCATCTCTCTGGTAGGACTTTCGGCCTGTCAGGTGGGCCAGCATCTTCTTTCCTTTGGCCTCGAAACTCTTAATCCCGGATCACTCTTGAAAACTCTTTCTCAGCCCAATGGTTTTCGATGCTAGTCCTTGAGTTATATACTCAGGTATTGTTTTCACCCTTTCAATGGAACTAGCATCTTCCATTTGGCCTCCAAAATCGTTCTCCCAGAGCTCTCCAGAAGATCGTATTTCTAGGCACAAAAGTTTCCGATGCTGGTCCAAGAGTTTTTCAAGCCAAAAAAAAAACAGAGTAAAGGGCACGGTTGCTAGCCCTGTCGCCAATGAACTGTGCGAAGAAATTCTTCTTATGTCCTGACTGCGTCAAATGTCCATTCTTCTAATAATATGAATATTATATGAATTGATAATACCTTCTTCAAAGTGTCAATCATATCAAATATAACATCATTTTGAACTATGAATAAACGTAGACATTAGCAAAATTCTCAAGCAAACCTAACATTACTCAGCAAAAACTTAACCTAAGCCCACGTTTCTAACATATCATCACCAGTTAACACAGTAATATCTTGCGAAACTTATCATTTCTCTAACAAATCAGTGTTAATTTCACATTGTCATAGTAATATTTAACAAAACGTAACAGAAATTAAACATAGCCTAACATATCTAACACTTACAATGGGCGAAAACCTACAATAGATACTAACATTTGGAACTACGAATAAGACATTAACATTTGAACCTATGAATAAGTTCTCAACCTACCCCTCATTACACAGCAAAACTCAACCTATCCCTGCTTTTCAATCATATCATCAGCAGCTAAAGCAGTATTATCTAACAAAATTCCTTAACAAAGTGTCCAAACTATCAAAGATACCAGCATCTTGAACTATGAATTGATACTACATTCATCAAAGTGTCTTGCATATCAAATATAACATCATTTTGAACTATGAATAAACGTGGACATTAGCAAAATTCTCTGTCAAACATCATAAAATAACCTATCGATCATACAGATCAACGAATAAACGCTAACATAATATTTCCTGAACTAAAAACATATAGTACCATAACATACCTGACATACATTAAGCGTGAATAAACTGTCGACATTAACAAAGTATAACAATCTCAAGCTTTACTATAGAAAAACTGGTAGGTTTGGCAACGGCGCATCTACGACGAGGTTACGTCACTACATATCGTGCGGCCAAATTTTAGGGAGATACGATAAACCTTACTCGGGTATATATATATATATATATATATATATATATATATATATATATATATATATATATATATATATATATATATATATATATATATATATACGCAGAAAAGGGTGTGTGTGTTTGTGTGTTAGCATGCTGGCGTGCGTAAAAATCGAATCCGTGCGGGGATTGATTTTTAAAAGCAACACTCAGAGTCATATTCACATCAAATTTATCTTCTTCTCTTTTATAATTAATCTAAAACCATTTTTAATATATATATATATATATATATATATATATATATATATATATATATATATATATATATATATATATATATATATATATATATATATATATATATATATATATATAAAGATATATATATATATATATATATA
>JABUQX010130990.1:5000-17500 GCA_015478945.1 Trachelipus rathkii | reverse complement strand
TGTTTTTCATTGCAATCGATGCGCGGTGATTGTTTTTCGACATAAGCTATGCGCAGTGTTTATTTTTCGACATAGTCTATGCCCAGGGTTTATTTTTCGACATAGTCTATGCGCAGTGTTTATTTTTCGACATAGTCTATGCGCATGGTTTAGTTTTCGACATAGTCTATGCGCAGTGTTTGGTTTTTGGACATAGCCTATGCGCGGTGTTTATTTTTCGACAGTCTATGCGCAATGTTTTATTTTTCGACATAGCCTATGCGCGGTGATTGTTTTCGGCATTATCTATGCGCAGTAGTTGTTATCTGACATAGTTTATGCGCAGGTAGTTGTTTTTCGACATAGATTTTTGACATAGACATAGTATATGCGCAGTGGTTATTTTTTGACATAGTTACTGCGCACTAGTTTATTATATTTCTCATTCGTTCCATTCTTTCTCGATTTGTTCTTTCTACTATCAATATGGACATCATTCAAGACTTAGATCTGAAAGAGGCTGCTGATTTTCAAGACCTAATGCCTATGTTTATTTTTCGACATAGTCTATGCGCAGGGTTTATTTTTCGACATAGTCTATGCGCAGTGTTTGGTTTTCGACATAGCCTATGCGCGGTGATTGTTTTCCGACATAGTCTGTGCGCAGTGTTTGTTTTTCGACATAGTCTATGTGCAGTGTTTGTTTTTTGACATAGCCTATGCGCGGTGATTGTTTTTCGACATAGTCTATGCGCGGTGTTTATTTTTCGACATAGTCTATGTGCAGTGTTTGTTTTTTGACATAGCCTATGCGCGGTGATTGTTTTTCGATATAGTCTATGCGCAGTAGTTGTTTTCGACATAGATTTTCAACATAGACATAGTATATGCGCAGTGGTTGTTTTTCGATATAGTATATGCTCAGTGGTTATTTTTGACATAGTTACTGCGCACTAGTGTATTATTTCTCATTCGTTCCATTCTTTCTCGATTTGTTCTTTCTACTATCAATATGGACATCATTCAAGACTTAGATCTGAAAGAGGCTGCTGATTTTCAAGACCTAATGCCTACAGATCTTTCAGGAGAGGAAATATCTAGCCTCAAGTCAAGTCTTCTTAAAGACTTGGGTCCTCTTAGGTTAAAAAGGGGACACTTAAGAAGAAAACTTACTCTCTGTTGTAAACACTTTCCTATAGAAGAGGAAGGTGATGAGGACTCTCCCACCTTTTACGATCCAGTTGTTGTAAAAACTGTATTTGAAAAGGTGACAACAGTCATGAGTGAAATTAAAGCTCAAGACACCATCATTGAAAACTTAATATTGGGGGCTGAATATACGAAAGTTGACCAAGCCATACTTGACGAAGAACTTACAGCCACTGATACCTACCATATTAAGATGGCTAAAGCGCTTCACTTGTTAAAAGACAAGTATGGTTATAATTCGGATTCAAGAAAGTCGTCTAGTGCCTCTTCAGAGAAGTCAAACTCAAAGGAGAATTGCTGTCATTATCCTTCTAGCTTAAAGATTCCTGCATTAAAGTGTGGAGATTTCTCGGGAGATAAAGACAAGCATTCTTTCCGCTCTTTTCTCCAATCTTTCAATAACGTATATGGAGAGAGAAGAGACATCTCAAAGGCCATCAAACTTCAATATTTAAAATCACATTTGAAGGGATATGCTCTGAAGGACATTGAGTTCTTGTCAGGCACGGATGACAATTATGATGTTGCCTTAACCATCTTAAAGGAACATTATCTAGATAAAGCATTCATTATTGACTCTATTTTACATGAGTTAGATTCGGCTCCGCCTCTTGACGGAAGACAGTTGGAACCTGTCCGGTCTTTCATTTTAAAGGTTCGTGCTAACTTGAAGGAACTTAAGGAACTTGGAGTTGACTTTTTTCAAGAGGATTCATCCGGTTGCAAGTTAATAAGTCATATCGTGGTTGATAAGCTTCCTATTTCATTTTTGAGAGAGTTGAAGCTGTCTACGAAGGAACAATATCCTTCCATCAACCTCATATTCAAAGAACACAATCAAATCATTCATAATATGGAAAGATTTCGAACTCCAAAATCTTACACTCAATCTCCCTCTTCTGGTTCTTCTCGTTCTTCTTTTGATTCAAAAAGGAGAAACAGAAATGGGAAAAAGTTTCCTTCTGTACCATCTGAACAGAGTCATACTTTCAATACATCTAAAGGTGATAGTGTAAATAAAAAGACATCATCTCCATCTTCGTCAAATATTCAAGCATCTTCTGAAATTAAATGTAAGTTGTGCAGTGGGAAGCATTTCCTTTCAGAATGCACAGTTTATGAATCTCCTAAGGCCAAAAGGGACAGATGTGTCGTGCTTAAGCTGTGCAGCAACTGTTCCAGCTTGAAACATATGGTGGATAAGTGTCCAGCAAAAACACTCAACCTTAAGTACCCTTGCTTAAATTGCAAGAGTAGAAAGCATCTCACAGCTCTTTGTCCATCTGAAATTCGTACTCAACATCGGAACAACAATCGAAAAGATGCCGATGAAGAAAGTAATTCTGGTATTAGCAACCACTTGTGTATCAATACCGGACAGTCATCTGCCTCCCAAATCTTACCTACCATCACCATCACAGTAAGACACAAGAATAAGTCTGTGCCTGTTCGTTCATTAATCGACTTAGGTTCACAGAGAACCTATGCTAGTCCAAGATTGCTCAATAAATTCGACATCAATTGTGAGCAATTACCCAAGATTGACAATCCCATCAAAACCTTCATCGGAGAGCAGGTTCGTTCCTCTTATTTGGCTAGTTTGGACCTCAACTGTTGTTGTGATTCATTTATATCAATTCCTGTTCTTGTAGACCCTTCTTTAGATGTGGGTTTTACTGTTAATGGACTGGCATCTGCTATTTGTAGAATTTCGTCAAAATACAAAGTAGCTGATAACTCATTTGTAGGTCCTTATGGGGACTCTGTGAATAACATCGACCTTTTGCTTGGCACTGACGCTCTTTGTCATATGAGGCACTTCCAAATGGTAGAATGTTTGGAAGGAAGTGCTATTTCAACTTGTTTCGGTTTAGTTCCTTTCGGTCCTGTGGATTCTTTTCTACTTCCACATCAAAAAGACTTTCTGTACAGAAAGCAGTCTGTTAGCTCATCGCGAGAACATGATGAGGAAGATTCATGACTAACAATGTCTGTCTCTTCATTGCCCTACCAATTTGTCAACGCTCCTCAAACCCTCGTAAACTCAATCCTAGATCCCCATCCTTCCTACCCTGATGTCATCGATCTTTCCTCGAATCAAAAGGATACTGAACTTGGTCTGGAGCATCTGTACAGTCTGGAGTCCATGGGAATTCAGGAAGAAAAAGATTATGGTACTACCGACAAAGAATTTATAACTAAATTCCACAACTCCATTCAATTTATCGATGGAAAGTACCACATCGAAATCCCTTGGATTCAGGATTTGCTGCATCAAGTTCCATCCAACTATAATGTTGCTTTAAGTACACTAAAACGAGTCAAGAATCGTCTCAACAATCAGGGACTCGACAAAGCATACAGTGATGTCTTTAAAGAGCAGCTGAAAAACGGCATAATTGAAATCATCAAAGTATCTCCGAAGGACTTCCATAAATATGTATGGGTTCCCCACAGGCCTGTCATAAGAATGGCTGATCAGGTATCAACTAAGATAAGACCTGTATTCAATTGCAGTCTTCGTACAAAAGGAGCTCCTTCCCTTAATCAAGCCTGTTATCCAGGTATAGATTTGTTGGTTCCCCTTCTTCGTCTTCTTTTAGCTTTTAGAACCAATAAATATGTGGTTGTTGCGGACATTTCTAAAGCTTTCTTACAAATCTATCTCAAGCAAGAAAGTGACCGTAACAAGTTTTGTTTCTTCTGGGAAGAAGATGGCAGGCTTGTTACTTATCGGTACGCAACCATCATATTCGGACTTGCTGTTTCTCCCTACATTTTGGGAGCTGTTATTAGACACCACATTCAGAATAACTATCCTTATGATTTAGTCTCTCGTCTTCTGATAAATAATCTTTATGTAGATAATTTTATTTACACTCACTCGTCCCCAGAAGTACTGAGAAACATTTACACCACATCAGTTCAAAGAATGAAGGAAGGAGGATTCAACTTGTGTTCTTGGAACACTAACCATTCAAATCTTAAGGCTCAAATAAAACAGGATAACATGTTTTCTTCCCATAACTGCGAAGAGGAAAAAGTTCTAGGTTACCTTTACCATCCTGGTAATGACACCCTAAGACTCGCAGACTTTGAGTTATCATCAGTCAGTTCAAAAAGAGATCTGCTCTCTCAAGTTAATAAAATCTTTGATCCTCTTTCTTTGTTTCTTCCTGTCACATTGAGAGGTCGACTTTTGATGAGACGTATATGGGAAAAACAAATGAGTTGGGACGACTCTATCGATCTTGAAATAAAGGAGGATTGGGAAAAATTAAGGGCCGATCTTGACTCTCTTAAGAGTTTATCGTTCAATCGTTTTTGTTTTGATACCTCATCGACTAATGCAACCCTTAACATCTTTTGCGATGCTAGTTCAAAGAGCTATGGATTTGCGGCTTACATCACCTCCCCAGAACAAGGTCCTTCGTTAATGTGGGCCAAATCTAAAGTAGCTCCTCTCAAGGGAAAAACCCTTCCTTGTTTAGAGCTTTTATCCATCTTTCTGGCGCTTAAATGCCTTCCGCAGATCGTGACTAGCCTACAAGAGGTTGAATTTAGTAAGGTCAACGTCTTCTCTGACTCCCAAATCGTTCTTGCATGGGTAGCTGGAGGAGGTAGCAGGACAAAACAAATTTTCGTTCGGAATCGTATACAGGACATTAAGAGTATGGTTTCATCTATGAGAAACGATAATTTAATACCGATCTCATTTAACTACGTCAAAACAGATGAAAACCCTGCAGATCTTATAACTCGTGGTTTGTCCTGTCGCGAATTCATGAAGAAGCTCGAACTATGGAAGAATGGACCAGCTTGGCTTAAACACGACCAAGTGTATTGGCCTAGTTATCAGCAAACAAGGAGTGTACAGGAAGGGCTTTCAACTACCTTCACAGTCATTCAAGCCCCACCTCCTCCTATTATTGACATGACCAAGTATTCTTCCCTTTCAACTTTGTTAAGAGTATGTGCTTTACTCTACAAATTCGGCACATCTTCCATCGATCCTATTGAAAATGATAGGAAAGCTCGACTTTTCTTGCTCAAGATTATGCAACAAGAAAGTTTTCCTGTCGAACTTCGTTTTTTGAGAGAGATTCAATCGGGATCAACTTCTTCAAAACCACCTGATTTAGTTTCTCGCCTGAACTTCTTTTTGGACGATTTGGGTCTTATAAGAAGTAAAGGACGGTTGTCTCGCACTAACTACTATAGTTTCGAGATAGTCAATCCAGTAGTCCTTGGCAAGTCCCATCATCTTACCACCCTGATTGTCAGAGGAGATGCACATGTTTCTTGTAAACATCTTGGCATTCAAGCTACTTTGACCTTCATTCGTTTAAAGGGCTACTGGATAACTTCAGCTCGTCATACAATAAGAAGAGTTTTATCGGAATGTGTGACTTGTACAAAGTTCAACAGCTTTTCTTATTCTTATCCGAAGTTTACTAATTTCACAAAAGCGCAAGTCAATTTCTATCGTCCTTTCTCAAATGTTGGAGTGGATTTTACTAAACATTTTTTCATTAAAATTAAAGGGTCCACCCAACCTCAAAAAATGTATATTCTTCTTTACACCTGCCTCAATATTCGTTGTGTTTATTTGGATCTTATCCCAGATATGTCTGCTAGGGCATTCGTTCAATCGTTCCAACGCTTTGTGGCTAGGTTTGGAGTCCCTGAATTTTTATATAGCGACAATGCCCGGTCTTTTAATAAAGGTGCGGATGCTCTCGAGCAGTTTGTTGTATCAGAGGTGGGTTCCGAATTTTTGCGTAAAAATCACATTAAACATATCCGCATTCCCCTATACAGCCCTTGGATGGGAAGTATGTGGGAAAGGTCAATTCGGTCGGACTGTTAAAAATTGTCTCTATAAGACTGTTGGACGTAAAAATTTGGAATATTTCGATTTCACAACAGCATTGGCAGACATTGCTAATGCTATCAATTCGAGGCCATTAACATATACTTCTTCGGATAATGATATAGTGCCTCTCACTCCTAACTGTTTTTTAAAACCGTTAGCTAATTCAAGTATCGTATTAAACGAGCCCATTCCTACCGATTCCCCTTCAAGAGAAGAACTAATCCAATCCCTTAAACGATCTACTGAAATATTCGAAGACTTCCGGACTCGGTGGTATAATGAGTATTTATTAAGTTTGAGAGAGATGGGAAAAGACCTCTATCAAGTCTCATGGAAAAATAGGGTGAAAGTAGGAGACATCGTACTTATTAAAAGTCCGGTCAAAGAGCGACCTTATTGGCAAATGGGCATTATTCAACTGCTTATTTATGGAGATGATAATAAGGTTCGCTCAGTCCAGGTTCGAACTCCTGGAGGTCAAATGAATGTTTACCCCATAAAGCATTTATTCCCTTTAGAGCTATCATTAACACACAGTGGAAATCAAGTCAAATCTCAAGGAAATAGTTCTGCTTCAAATTCAATGGTTCCATTACCACCACCATCTCAGCAAGTAACAATTCCTGCCCCTACCACAATTAATGTTCGTCATTCGGTTGCAAATCCTTCATAACGTCAGCATGACGTAACTTGATCACGTTCGATATGCTATTGTAATTCGGTCAATGATCCGCCGCATCGGAATCATCTTCGAATATTCAAATACTCATGAAAAATCCGTGTGTTCTTGAAAAATTCTTGTGAATGACACGAATTCGTGCGAAATCGTTGCATCGCCCTGCCGCCGCAAAAGTTCGTATCCTTAAATGACTGAAATTCGAATGCTTTAGAGGCTTTTAAAAAGATTTCGCCTAATGAAAGTTTCGCTTGAATATGCTTTTGAGTTTCAAACTTTCGTTATGCATTTCAATTAATTAACCTCTTTTGCCAAAACTATTTTATTTATCCTTATAAAAGAATGTTATGTTTTAAATTGTACGGAATCATGTGGAGATACATAAAACTTGAAACACTTTTGAGGAACTTAAATAGCTGGAGTTGATATGCTGGAATCATTATTCAAACCAAATCAAGGCTTTTGTGCGTTTGAACCTCGTGCTGTTAAGTCGCTAATTCGAACTCGTCCTGTTAAAGTAAGTTTATTCATCTGTCGTGTTCCGAAGAAGTGTGTGAATGCTTTTTAAATCAGAAACCACCTTCCTTACTAATTTGTATAAGTGTTAGTTATAAAAAAGACTGTTAAATCCGTGACCAACTCAGCTAAGTGCCGTATAAAACCGCCGTGATTAAATGTAAACTTCATCAAGTGCTAATTAGTTTAGGGACGCTTTTTCATTTTAACATAAACTAACTTGCTTAATCTTCTAAGTCAACTTGAATCTTCGTATCTTCGTAAATTAATCAGTCAATCGGAATAGTCGTAAAGGAATTATCTCACTAATCCTTATACTAAGTAGCCGGTGCGTATTAACAGAATTACACCGGCGCTCACGTTTTGAATACTAACAATTGTCAATCTGAAATTTTGAACTAGTAAGAAGCTTTCAGTTGTTTTCAACAAGTAAGTTATTTACGTTCCTTTTTTTATAGGTTGATAATTCCATTTATTTATGCATTGAAACACATAACATTTATTAATTCAGTTTAACTGTCGTAAATTGATTATTCTTAACTCGAATATAATAACTACGTTGGTATTAAGGTTGTATCTATAAATATTCTACTCGCATATATATATATTTTAATAGATATATATATATAGTAAGATAAATTTATATATATATATAATATATATATATAGGGTAGTTATATACGTATATATATATATATAATATATATAATATATATTAATATATGTATATAATATGATATATATTAGGTTCACCAATTATATAGGGTAAAACTTGCTTGAAATTGGTGGCTTCATTTAGGCAAGCACCCATATATAAGAGGGTGGTAATTAAGAAATCCATATTTGAAATGATATTTTTATTCAACATAGAAGAAAAAGTAAAAGTAAAAGTAAAGTAATAAAAGTCCCTTCTGTGAGATTACTCTACTCTTCTTGGCGAATTTTGGTAGTCACAGCCGTTTTCCAGCGCGTTTTTCTTCCACCATTTTTTGCTGCGAAGTTTTTACTAGTGTTTGTTCGATTCCAAACTTTGAGTCACTCAACGCCTTTTCCACACCTTTTCCCATGAGAAATTCCTACCTCGTTCTTGGGCCGGGTTAGTACCGAATGGGAGTGTTCTGGAGCGAGGAGTATCTTGAGCCTCCCGAGATTTTCTTCTGGGATGGTTTAATAATTTGATCTGATATGAAAGAGTATTCTCTAAAAAAGGACTGCAAGTTTATGTATAGTTATTTCATCCTTGACTTAATGCTAAAATTTTGGCTTCGTCCGCCGCCGAATCTTAGCATAAGTACGAACAATAAATTAAAATCAAATTGTTGACAAAGTTAATAAGAGATGTGAGTACTACATCACTTTGGCCTGCGCTAAAACACGGAAGTGAGAAAGTATGTTTAATAATTATAACAAGATATTAAAATTAATCCTTCATTCAAACTGTATACATAGTTTAGTGGCATTTAATAATGCGCTACAACATATAATAGCATTTCAATTAAGAGTGAGCCAAATAATAACTAAAATACATTAAAGTGTTAAATTACTTTCAAATTCAGCATATTCTAATTTATGTCCGAAGACAGGTAAGTGAACATACAAAACATTTGAAGCGAAAAGATAGAAGCATGTAAATATTAAAAATGATTCAGATACGAGCATTAATTGGTAGCATTCGAAATAACTAAACATCCCAATACGAAATATATATGAATATAAAAAAAAATACAAATAATATTATATTATATACAGAAAATAAAAGGTGCATTCAAACACAAGCATATTTGGTTTATATTTCGTTAGTTAGATACAAACAAACATACAAACATTTAAATGCATAAAACATACAAAAATGTTATACATAATTCATTGATATGGAGATCAATGAAGTTTTCATGCAAGGTTAAAATACGGCCATGCATTTCGATTCGAACCCCGGAATCCAATGAAAGGTCTCAGTATAATGGGCGTTTTCACACTGTAATCCACTGGGATATTGAATACACCTGCACACGTAGTTTTTCAAAGCCACTGCCTAGTTAGCAGTACGAGACTATAATGCTGGACATACGTAGGAGACGAAGTTCTTGGACAAATACGTGTAACACTTAATTTGGGGAAAAATTTCTTCATACATTAAAAGGGGAGAGGTCCACAGAAAACCATCTAGAATTCGATAACAGGAATCTTAACAAAAGTTGACGTGGTAGTGGATCAAAAATGTAATTGCTGACCCATAATCCAAACTATATAAATACGGATGAAAGAAATCCATACCGTATACAAGGGAGGTGTTACATAATGTTGAGGCCGAAGTTGCTTGAATTTTAGTCCTTGTATTTTAGAAAAATTCTCTTTCTATCACCAATAAAAGGAGAGGTCACAGAACCATTTAGAATTCGAAAATGTGTTATAATCAGATTTCGATAGTGGAATTTCACAAAAATGACGTTTCTTGCCCCATAATCCAAACGATTGTGAAAATGATTGAATTATGAAATCCAGCTCGAAAAGGATGTATTCGCTATTGTCTAGCGTATGGAATACATAACTGGGTTGATAAGTTTTGAAAAGATGAAAAGGCCATAATCCAAAAATAAGAATGAAATAGAAATTTCGATATGTTTGCTTTGAGTTACTATCCTTATCTCCGTAGTGTGCTGTATTTTCGGACATTTTTGTTTTATTGTTGAGTTTTTTTTTACTTTTTCTTTCATATTTTTTTTGTTTCTTCTTAGTAATCAGAAGCGACAAAATTAGATTGCAAGTCTGGTGTTTCACTCGGCGAACTACGTTTGCACCAATATAAATAGATAGGCTTAAAACTTTTGCTAAATTGGATGCGGCTTCATTTTAAGAGCAAGCTACGGGCCTATATAGAGGACTGTGTATTTTTGAAATCCATATTTGAATTGATGTATTTTTTATTCAACATAGAAGAAATATTCAATAATGATATTTTGAAGTAATAGAAAGTCCCTTTCTGTTGAGTGTACTCTCCTTATTAGTGCGAAATTGGCTGAGTCATCAGCTCCTTCTCCAGCGCTTTTTTCCACCTTTTTTTGTGCTTGAGGATTTGTTTTTGTGATCAAACTTTCGAGTTCGCTAGCCTTTTCCTTGAAATTACCTCTCTTGCGGGAGGATTTTCTGTGACGAAGTATCTTGAGTGAGATTTTCTTTTGATTTTTAATAATTTGATCTGAATGAAGAGTATCTCAAAAAGACGGGTTTATATATTATTTCACTTTGAGCATTATGCTAATTAATTTCTCGCGACATTAATTCTTCAGCACTCATATTGTACTCGAACATAAATTAAATTACTTTTAGCAAAATCTATAACATGCGGTATTAGAGTACTACAGATTATATATATGAGTATAGTATAGGTATTACTATATGATATATATCATATATATATAAACTGA
Organism: Trachelipus rathkii; assembly: GCA_015478945.1. Classification (NCBI taxonomy): domain Eukaryota; kingdom Metazoa; phylum Arthropoda; class Malacostraca; order Isopoda; family Trachelipodidae; genus Trachelipus; species Trachelipus rathkii. Next base: position 6,819 of record JABUQX010130990.1, on the reverse strand, counting down.
TAATAAATTATATATATCTATATTTATATTTATATTACCTTTTAATTATAGTACGTGCCCTTTTATATACTCACCTTTCGGAAATATAATTAGTATATTATAATATATATGATGTATGATGTATATTATGACTACTCTACTCACGTCAGACTCTATATTATATATTTTAGATATTCTATATTATATATATATACTACTTATCATTATAAACTATTATAACTCTAATATATATATATATACTATTATTACGGCCACTTAGATACATAGACGCTCTGAGTCATAAGTAATTAATTTATTCTAATTTTTATACACCCGAACTATATTTAAAGATTGCGGTTATACTAGGTATGGATATACCCTTATATATACTAGTTATATTCACTCTCACTAGTACTATATACTTGTATATATAGTACTGTTGATATAGGTATCACTAATACTCAGTGATATATATAGTATAATATATATATATACTATAGCTATACGATATTATATATTAGTATAGTAGATATACTAAAAGTAGATATATATATAGTATCACGCTACCGTAATATTATACCTAGATGATATGCTATATTATATATATATATATATGCCCTTGATCCCTTGAGACTATATATATATGGATATAGTATACTATATATATATAAGACTCCAATATATACATCCACTAATATATTTATATCTATTTAATATATATAATACCTGAATGATATGCGTTATACTATTAATACCCTTATATATAGATAGTATAGTATAACAATTATATATATAATATATACTATAATATATATATACCTATATATATATATAAATATGTAATATATATATATACTACTATCAATTATATAATACCCCGCTCTAATATATAATAAGTATATATAACTCATATACGACGTATAGCCTAGTATACTATATACCCTACTATCCACTATATAGTGATAGATATACTATAGTATAGGTGATATATTAGGATTCTCATAGGTATATATATTATATATATATATATATATATATATAGTTATATATATATATATATATATATATAATATGTCATATATATATTATAAATATATATATAATATATATATATATATATATATATATACTTATATTATATAATATATATATATATAGTATATAATATATATATAATATATACGGATATATTATATATTATATGATCATTTATATTACATTATATTATATATATATATATATATATATCATATATATATATTATTATATATATTATATATATATATATTAATATAATATATTATATAGTTATAGCATAGTAGAACTGTAATCACGGTAGTAATATTAGTATATATGACCTATATATATATATATATATATCGTATATATATATGATATATAGTATATCCTCCACTTATATGGCATATATAAGGTATATAAACGCATACTTACTAGGGTATAAATATATATTATTTTCAATTGTCACAAACCACTCTCCCACGGGCAGAGCTTGCTCATTTTCTTAGGAGTGAGTTGATTGTACGCTCAAAATTTCACAGTCTAGCTCAAATACGCAGAATGAGCACAGACGGCAGGCTTTTAAAGTTAAGGGAGATTAAATTCAGCAGGAAACACGAAAGATGGAAGAGAGCTTCACAAAACAGAGGTGATAGGAAAGAAGGAAGCACCACAGTGAACTAGCCTGAGTTACCAATATCTACACAAAACTCGTGCGCAGACACAGCACCCTTGTGTCTACGAGGGCATTCGTAAACGTTGTGGTACGCGAGGATAAGTTCCATCGAACAACTGTCACTTTAGTACCTATAGAAAAGAGATA
>JABUQX010130989.1:40000-45207 GCA_015478945.1 Trachelipus rathkii | reverse complement strand
ATAAAGAAGTTACTTCGGATCCATACGGATACTTGCTGTGTGAGCTTCATCCTAGGAACACGCATAGAGTTCTGCTCCGCACCAACATTCTACCGCATGAGATAGAAACTGTGTACATTCCTGAATAATGAGTAGTTTAGTTGTAAAGTATTTGCCTCTTATAAAAAGATTTAAAAAGCTGAAACCGGCTGAAAAGCGCAAAATAATCTGTGATGATGAGAAGTTCATCCAGTGTGTATGTGAACTCTGCTTAAATCTTATAAAGGGGAATGTTCCTTTAAACAGGCCTCAGAAGGTAAAGCTGCGTCGACATAGAAACACCATTAAAAAACTCTCCCGTAACATAAAGCATCTGAAAAATAAAAAGAAGGTGTTGCAGAAGGGGGGTGGTGTATTCCTGCCTCTACTTTTCTCAGTTATTGCTCCTCTGATTACCAAGTGGATATCTTCATAATGAAGAAGGTCGCTGTATTACCGTTTAACGAGTATGAGAAAATGAAATGTAATACTACTTCCTCGTTGCAGAGAGCCCACACTCAGCCTACACAACCACTGCCTTACGGGGTGTCGTCCTCACTACAATTTCTACCCCGAAATCATCAGCATCATTTCTCTCTAGAGAATCATCAACCTTTGAGTCCTTCACAAATTCAGCAGCCAGCTCTGCCTTACAGCTTGATCGACCCTAAAGTTGAACAGATAAGCAATTACGAGCAAGAGGTGTATCGGATATTAAATTCAGACATTAACATCCATGAGAAGCGTATCTTATACCAAGATGCAATGCAGAAATTATTAAGTCTCAAGGATTTGCATCTAAAGGGACCACTAAATAAGTCTGACGTAAAGGAAGCAATTTTGCCACAAGAAGTAAAACCCGAGATGAAGATAGAAGACAGCTTAAGAAATATCCTAGAGGAGAGCTTACTTGCCAGCAAGGGCTCGCAGATCAGGTCTAACTCTCTATAATATTTTAAAAGAACAAATAGCTTGGAATGAGTTAGGTCAAATCATTATTGATGATGAGATAGTTAAAGGGTCAAACATTGTGGATTTAATAGCTGATCTCTCACGCGATTGGAAGAAGAGAGCTGTAACAGGATGGCCTACAATCAAGACAGGAGCTTCAGACTATAAATTTTCCCCGTTCTTTAATCTTGAACACACGCAGATTAGCAGACTTGGATGATATTCCTAAGACACCAAGACCCGATTCTAGTCCTTCAGGCATGTCCTACGCTTCAGATAAATTCAAACGTGTGGTTAAAAAAGGAAGAGAATAGAGAAAAAGCCATAGTCTTAAATGGATTAATTGCTAGTCACACAATTATTGATGATAATAAATTATTATTAAAAATTTATATATATATATATATATATATATATATATATATATATATATATATATATATATATATATATATATATATATATATATATATATATATATATATATATATATATATATATATATATATATAATTTGTTCATTGTTCTAATTTGCTCACTTGTGAATGAATAAATAAATTCATCATATTAATCACTATGTTTTATATTTCCTTTTACCATATATATATATATATATATATATATATATATATATATATACTTATATATATATATATATATATATATATATATATATATATATACTTTCTACCTATATACTCTATATATATATATATATATATATATATAATCTTTTACTATATCTTTCAGTAGACACCATGGAGGCTAAGGAAGTGGTTGATAAGTATTATTACGATGTGAAGGAGCCTAATAGCTATGGTGGATTCACAAGGTTTGCCTCGAGGTTTCCGGACATTGGACGGAAAGAGTTGAAAGCATATCTAGAAGGTGAGGAGGCTTTCACTCTGCATAAACCTGTTCGCAGAAAATTTCCTACCCGGAAAACCGTAGCCCCCTGTCTCGATAGCGTATGGCAGCTGGATTTATCCGAGATGGTTAAATACAGCTCGTACAACGATGGATATCAATACATACTTTTCACCATTGATGTGTATTCTAGATATTTATGGTTAAAACCTTTAAAAGATAAAAAGTCAGATACTGTATCTGAGGCGTTGAGAGAAATTATAGAGGGTGACAAGCGATGGCCAAGAATGCTGTGGACTGACCAAGGCAGTGAGTTTCTAGGCCATGAATTTCAAGAATTAGTTAAAGAGCACGACATGGGGTATTACAATACATTCTCAGTGAATAAAGCAGCTATAGTTGAAAGAGTACAGCGTACCATCAAGGAGAAAATGCACCGGTACTTTACCCGCATGAACACTTTTAAGTATATTGACATACTACAAGACCTTGCTCATTCTTATAATAGATCGTTCCATAGAACTATAAAATCCACCCCTCTAGAAATGTCGAAAATAAACCCTACGATGGTGGATCATTCACAACGAAGAGCCAGGAAAATAAAGGATAATTCGGGTGTGTGCTTAGGCGATTACGTACGAGTCTCCAGACAGGCGGAAAGGTTTAGGAAAGGATATGAAGCGGGATGGTCTACAGAGGTTTTCAAAGTTTACAATATTCGAGACTTCCCCTACGATGGCTTAAAATTATATTATTTGGAGGATTTATACGGTGAAAAAATAAAAGGAGGTTTTTATAAACAGGAAATACAAAAAATACGCTTCAATCCTGAAAGTAATGTGTATAAAATTGAAAAGATATTAGGTTCGAAAGGAAAGGGGCGAAATAAACAGTACTTGGTTAAATGGGTAGGATATCCTGACAAGTTTAACTCGTATATAAAAGCAAGTGAAATTAAGAATCATTAATCAGTATTCATTGAGACCATGGCGAGCACAGATCACTTCTATTTAACTCTGCCTTCATCGGCTTCGTTGAATCTACATCCTGATAATAAGCTCTCAGACTTCACGACAGAGTTACTGAACCCTATTGACATTGAAAGAGACGTCTATGAAGTCGGGCTGTGTGAAGTGATATTAAATACAGATGTGGAAAATGTACCGCATAATCTTTATTGGATGAATGTTTACAGAAGTGTAGATTGTGTTGAAACTATATTGGATGTGAAGAACACAGGTGCTTTAACCCGCGTCACTTTGGGCACAAGAGAATACTTTTATGAAAGAATTGTAATGAGGAAATCCTATTTCAAGTCAGTTCCTGCAATGTTCAGTTATTTAAATACGCTTTTAGCGACTAGTAATATGTGTAGAGATCTAATTTACAATACAGATATCCACCCCTCTGATGATGAAGTATTAATTACTTTGAGATCAACGGCAGGTATTAACCTTAGAGATATTGACGTGTTTTTCCTCAGGAGATCGTCATGGCAACGGAAACACGTTCATGAACGTGAAGGCTGGTTAGATGTCCTCCATGATGTACCTACTATGCTGAAAAGGGTTATGAAAACAGTAGAAAATGAACATATAACCAAGGAAGAATTAATCGATGAACAAGACAGGGTGTTACATTATACTTGCATCACCTCCGAGATGCTCAAACATCCTGGTATGGCATATGTTTACACTGACATAGTCGAGCACCAGTATGTGGGTGATACTACAGCCCCTCTGATGAGGGTAGTTTATTTTCCTCAAGAGAGTAAGGTAATAACATTCCCAAATGTACACTATCTCTCACTGAACAGGTCTTCGATCGGCTCTATAAGAGTACATATAAAGGACGTGGAAGGTCGGCCATACCCATTTACAAGTGGCACATTGATGTGTAAAGTCCACATTAGAAAGAAACGACCTCAGCAGCTATAAAATGATGGAACATTTTTTAATCAGAATTGAAAATCTCATCTATATGCTACTGGAATTCATTCAAGAAATAGATGACTCTGCAGGATATATAAGGGACATAATCAATTGCATTTTTTCATTCATCGGTATACTCTTGCAGTGTAAAGATAGTATAGGAAAGAAGCTCCAGCTACATAAGTAATAAACATGGAGAGAGTATTCATTGGATCGAGATCACAGAGAGGATACGGTCTCGGAGGATTTTTCACTAAGCTATTGCGAAGCGCCATCCCAGTGTTTAGAAGAGGGGGTGAATATCTAGGTAAAAAAGCTATAAGAACAGGTCTGCACACGATGCAAGATATAGCAACAGGAGCCAATCCTCGTGCTTCATTAAAAAGGCGGATTGCCGAGGTTTCCGACGAGATGCTCGATGACGTTAAACGCAAAATAAGACGTAAAATGACAGGGCAGGGCAGGTCTAAAGTTAAAGGACGCAGGAGTGTCACAAGTAGGAAAAAGCCAAAGACGAAGAGAGCTCTGAAGAAGAAGCAAGTCCGCAAGAAAATCACAGTGCGGAAAAACCCTAAGGCTAGAAGGCCCAAATCTACAAAACGTATTGATGTATTCACCATTTAACTACTAGATGGCATCTTTAACTAAAACTTTCGGCTAACATGTATATAAGTGGAGCACATATGAAGGCTTGTTCATTATTCAGCCTAACACCGCCCCGCCAAGATGCATTTCCTTCACCCTGCTAGTCCAGACTGCTGCAAATCCGAATTGGATCTCTTCTCGATGAATCCTACTCAGATTAGCGTGAGCGACAGCAACTTCATCAGCATTAATCCCACACACTCGATCACCAGCACTGACGTTCCTTTAGAGTTCAATATCCCAGGCACATCAGACCAGTATCTAGATCCATCTAATGTATTTCTATATTTTAAAACGAAATTGACAAACCCTGATGGTACAGACCTTCCTACAGGTGGCGACCACATAGTGTATACAGAGCCGAACTTTCTATATTCTTGTTTTAATCAGATTGATGTTTACCTCAATGAAACTTCGCTCGGCACTTCAGCAGCTAGTCATCCTTATAGAAGCTACATAGAACATCTACTGAACTTTTCTGATGATGCTAAGCAGTCTCATCTTCAATCATGTGGTTTTTACAGCTTCAAAGATGAGGCTACACATGCAGCTAAAGCTGCTAAAGTCATAAATAACACTTACGAATTCTACGGTCGTTTAAATGGTGATATATTCTCTCAGGAAAGACTTATTATACCATCTGTAGATGCCAAAATCCGCTTGTCCCGATCAAGCCCGAAATTCGCACTTAAAATAAAAAGTGATCCTAATGCTACAACTGCATGTCCAGAACCTATCTTCAAACTGTTAGAGGCTTTTCTCTATGTTAGAAAGGTGAAGTTATTTCCCCAAAGG
>JABUQX010130989.1:15000-32500 GCA_015478945.1 Trachelipus rathkii | reverse complement strand
GAAAAGAAAGTACAAGAATGGACAAGGTCTTCCAGTTGCTGAAATACATCCTGAGAGAGTTCCTCGATACGTCTCGTAACTGTCTGCCTTGATATAGCACTTTCGTCTGCTTTCCTTTCAATACCTTTATTACCAAGATGTCGTTCAAATATTTGGAGACAAGGCTTAACAATTTCTTCCCCGCCAGAAAAAGGTTTCTTTTTTTTCGCCAATGCTAAAGCAATTTCATATGACGCTTCTGTCATCGCCAAGTCTTCACAACCTACTTTAGCAAATATATTTTGTCTTCTTCTGATTTCTTCCTTTTTCTTAGTCTATGTTAGTCTGATGCTGTGTTTTATAGTATCTATTAAAATCATGTCTTCTATTATGTGAAAGAGTACTTTCACAAACAATGCAAAACGGTTTTCCTGATGGACTTGCTATAAATAGCAATAACATTGCGATATTTGTTACATACTTCTTTATATCTTGCCAGATTTAACAAATTTCTGGAAATAAAATGAATTTTTAGTTTTCATTAAATAAATTTGTAAGAAATAGGCTGACGTAGCCCAGTTAAAATATAAAATCTCCCAAAAAGTAGCTCGTAGCAATGCGATATATATGTAGATATATCGATGCGACGGGTTGACCCCTGATATAGAAGATATCGTTATCAAAGAAACACGATTATTTCATCTTTTCGTTTTATACTCGCAGGCGCATGCGCCAGATGAAGCTTAACAATTTGTCCGAAAAAGAGGCATACATGATACTACAGTATGCATAATTATTAATTCACAATGAATGAGCTCTACTGAATTTCTCTAATTTTAGCCGGTTGTAGATTTTTCCCAGGCTTTTCTTCAATTTTTGTGTTATAAATAAGGTGTTAAATATTTGTCTTGGTTAAAAAACAAAACTAGAAAATGGGAAAAAAACTTGTTTGGATACTTTTAGAGTTAACAGCTTGAGGAAAATGATGTTTTGTTTGCAAAATAAGTCAACTAACTTCTCTCCAGAATGTGATAAACCTGAGAAATATATAAATAAATAGAACTATATATACATATATATATATATATATATATAAAATCTCTTACTCTCTCTCTCCTATATATATATATACTATATCATATATATCTCTCTTACATATCTCTCTATATATACACTTATACTCTATATATATATATATATATATATATATATATATATATATATATATATATATATATATATACTATATATCTTCCTCTATATACTATCTCTATATGTGATTAAACTCGGAACCACACGTCTCTCTCTAAAATAAACCAAACTCATAGGAAGAATGAAAACATTGCTAGTATGATTACATTTGGTCTGGAAAATAGAAAAGAAAAAGAAAAATCTCGAAACTGTGCTAATGAAAAGGAGGAATACATTTTATGGAATCCTCATTAAAATTCCCCAGGATAGAATCATAAAAAATAAATAAAAAAGAATTGTTAATTGTGTTCTATGTCATGTTTCAAGAATCATATTAGAGACCAAAGGTGATTTTAGTTAAAATAAATGAACTTTCTAATATTAAATTTTGCTTTTTGTAAAGGCCACAAGGGCCTTTGCACTGATGTGGCAGGAGTCCAGAGATACTCAGGCATGCTAAGAAAACTGGAATTGGGGTTAAATTTTACTCAGGAGGAATATCCCAGACTACATCTTTGACAGTGAACTGGAGTTCTCTTTCTCTCCAAGTTTTATGGAAAACATCACATGTTTCTAGTAAACAGAGAGCTATTATAAGTATGACACCTTTTAATCATCTTATATTATACTATATTCTTCCCACCAAAAAAATAACCATTTTTTTATCATTGTTTTAATTTTTACTTTTACATTCATTAATTTGGTTAAAATATAATTTCATTCTCTATATTATTTGTGTTTCAAAATCTCAATTTTACGTTTATAATTTAATTTACTTAGGATTTCATATTATTCACTTTTAAATAAATATTGTGGTTTTGGATGTGGTTAATGAAACATATTATAAACAAACCTATCTTATATATATATATATATATATATATATCCCTTTATATATATGTATATATATATCTTTATTATATATATATTTTATTTATATATATATATACTTATATATCTTTTTTTTATATATATATATATATATCTTATATACTTTTCCTTTCTTCCTTATATACATGGGATGATCATAATTTTATAATAATCAATATTACCTAACTGATGTGAAGAGTGTCAAACAGTAAATTAATTCAAACAGTGCCTAATTAAGACAGTGAAGTGAAAAAAAAAGTGCCGATCAAAACACAGACACACACGGAATACGGAATCTTAATTTTCACGGAAAACTATAAAAAAAAATAAAAAATAATAAAATTCATTATTATATTCATATGCATGTGGTGAAGGCCTTCTTTGAGACCTTACAGGACTCTGGTAAAAATATTGACTTTCATTAAAATTTTAGCTTCTCCACAGCTTTTGCCATGAACTAGGCGACAGAGAGGCATAAGGAGGTTCCACTGCAACAAGGAAGGCGGAAGAACCACGGCACCAAATATTCTAAAGGCAGAGGTTCAGGAACCTCTGGAGGAAGGTGATCTACTGTTCAGGAGAAATGAGAGATATGACTCTCTGCTGTCGTTGCGACACTCTCTCATAGGGTATTCTTACATTATCAACGCTCAATTTGGCAGAAGTGTTGTTTTAACAGAAAAAATATAAAATAAACCTTGTCATATTACTATAATTATTAACAATAATTTTTTACATTTATATCTTACCAGTTTAAAAATGTAGCTTCATTTCTTCAACTATTATAATTTTAGATATTTATTTTTTTTATTTTCTTACTTTGCTATTTCAGACACTTTTGGATAGGATTCCAACAATATTTAATTTTACTGTAGCATTAATGGTTTTAAAGATATGATAAGCTATATAACGAATACTGACCATATATATACACCATATATATATATATATCTCTCTCTATATATATATATATATATACACTACCTCTCTCTCTATCTCTCTATATATATATATACATATATCACTTTATATATCATACTATATCTCATATATATAGCCATTGAAAACATACTGTTAGTAACAGAGTTAAAAAGTTTAGTTGAGACTTGCATTTCGCGTCCTACTCTGCTCTCTCTATCTCTGCTCTGCCTGTTTACCCACCGCCACGTCGACGATATTTTTATCTTCAAAGTCTAAAGAAATGGTGTTGGGCAATGCTCAGCCTACGACTATCCAGATCATAGTGACTGAACGAATAAATGTGAAGCAACACATCTTCATTACTAGAGCCTTTTTTATATATTTAGATTGTTATTTCATTATTATTTGATTTTTTATATTTCAAACATTATATATATCTGCCTTATACTATACACTATATATATATAACATATATATACACTGCACATATATCTCTTTCTTTCATATATATACTTACCTATATATATATATAAAGTGGTATCCAGACACACACTCTCCCTTAAGATATTTATATAGCACTATATATATATCATCTCTTTATATATATATATATACTGTATATATACTGTATATATATATATATATACTCTGCCTATATCTACACTACTACATATATATATATATATATATATATATATACTCGAATGAATCCAATTTTTGTGGCTCTCTGGTACTTGTAGCTAGAGAACAGTAGATCTGCAGTGACTCCAATGCCTGTTTGGGACAGTGAGATGGATTTTTTTCTTTTTTGATAAATTTTTTTTTTTTTTAACTAAAGAATACCTGGGTAGCACTTGCAGTGGCAAGAGTCAGTCTCAGCCTCCAGTGGACAGCTGAGGACTGTCCCCCTCCAGGATAGTCTTTCAGACCCATGCTGGTCTTTGGAGTGTCGAGGTTCTCCGACCATCCCCTCCAGGGCCATAGAAACGTCCCCCTCTGTACACGTCAGCCCTAATTTGGTTAAATGTGTTGCTTATTTTAGTTTTGGGGAAGCCAGGTAATTGTAGAGAAAGGACACATTTCTACAAAGTGGGTGGAGAAGGCTGACACTTTTAAGGTATCAGTATTCCTTGGTTTAAAAATTTTTGCCTAAAAAAACAAGGGATACATTAATATAGAACCATAAACATTCAACTCATGTTTATTTTCAAAGGATCCACCTCTGTATTTTTCAAAAAATCTATTATCTTTTTTCATAGGTGTTTTTAATAATACTAAATCTTACGTAAAAAGACTAAACAGTGCATGTTAAAGAGCCTCACTTGCCTTAACATATTACAAGCAAGTAAAATGGATGTCAAAGTTTATAAAATTACAAAATATTATTACTTTCTGTATCCATGGATTTTGGCTATTGTTATTATTATTATTATTGTGTATTATATTATTTATTATTATTATTCTTATTATTATTAATTATTATTTATTATTATTATTATTATTATTATTATTATTACTAATTATTATTAATTATTGTACTAAATATTTAAAATTAGTAAGCAAAATAATGCCTAATACAAATGCCTTTTTTTCCAAAAAAATCGAACTCAAAATTGCAAATTATTTTGTACGATTTCACGGGAACTTCGCAAAATTAAAAACTCGTCAAACTTAAATCATATATAACAAATTACAATAACATAGAATTACATATATATATTTTATATATATGTATATATATATATATATATATATATATATATATATATATATATATATATATATATATACTATATATGCTTTATATATATCTCTATATATACTTCTTATATACTATTGAATTGAAACTAAAGAAAGTTACCGCATGATATCTCCCAAAACTACGATAGGTGCAGAAAATAATAACATATTTAGAATCATGTGTGAAATATGTATTAAAAAAGGGGTATTTTTAACTAAAAAGATACCCAGGGTAAACCACCCAAAGATGCAGAGTCGGGGTCTCTCGGCCTCCTGGGGGACGACGAAGTGGGATATTCCCCCTCCAGAGTCTCGAACCCCAACTCTTTGTTTAAGATTGTCGCAGCGGGGTTGCCACTTCCCCCTACGGGGGTATAAACGTCCCCTCTGTCCCCACCGTCGGCTCAAACCCCTGAAAAATTTTGCTGATTCCATATATGTTGACTAGTTTTTCTTTTTACCTATCATGAGGATATATAACGTCTCAAAAATAGAGCACTTTTGCCTTTTCCATACAATTTCATACGCTGGGCAGTTCATATATGTTATCAGTTTTCTTATAAACTATCTTAGTTTTCGAGATATCATGAGCAGGTAACTTCTTTAGTTTGGCCTATATATATATATATATATATATATATATATATATATATATATATATATATATATATATATAACATACTACATACCTATATATATATATATATATATCTCTTTATCTATATATATATATATATATATATATCTATACATATATATATATATATATATATATATATATATATATATATATAACCTTAACTATACCCTTATATATCACACTCATAACTATATATATATATATATATATGGCCCAGCCTCTAGAAGAGCCACAATCCATTTCTCAAAAACTACAACAGCTACCAGGAAAAAGAATACATTGCTGGAATCCTGGCAAAATTGCTAGAGAGCTGTATAAAAAAAAAAAAAAAAAAAAATCTATATCTTGAAAACTACAAAATCTACAGGAAATGATACATTTTTGGAATAATATGCAAAATTTTGGTTGGGAAAATATAAGAAAAGAAATTGCTAGCTTTCATTGCCTATTTTTTTAGGGGTGCTGGGACATAAATATATATATATATGTTGTAAAAGTCTTACACGGCAATTTAGGGAATCGGTGATGGAAGCACAGGGGGACGTTTTCCACTTTACCAGGGGAAGGAGCGGAAGGAACCACGACCTTCAAATACCTACCAAAGAGAGCGGGTTCCGGGGCCACTCCCCGGAGAAAGTGTGAATCACGTGGTTCAGAAGGCCGAGAGACCAGAACTACTGACATCGGTAGTATGCCCACTTAGGGTATTATTTTAAGTTAAGGAAAATTTAAATAAATTCTATTTATTTTAACAGTAGCAATAATAGGCTCTATCATAATACTATAAATATTAACAATGTTTTTATTTATTTGCTATTTTGCCATTTCTTAATAATACAAAATTTACGAGGACTCAAAAAATGTATTCCTTTCGCTGTAACTATTGTAGTTTGGAGATATAAAATTTTTTTTATTTTTTTATTTTTTTTTTTTGTTTTCACTAAAAATTAAGGATATTAAAAATTCCAGCAATGCATTCCTTTTCCCGGTAGCTGTTGTAGCTTTTGAGATATGGATTGTGGCTCTACTACAGAGGCTGACCTGTATATATATATATATATCTATATAATATATATATATATATATATATATATATATATATATATATATATACATATATATATATATATATATATATATATATATATATATATATATATTTTTATATATATATATATATATATACAGACTCTTCTATATATATAGAGATATATATATATATATATATATATATATACTTTTATATCATATATATATATATATATATATATATATATATATACTGTATATATATATATATATCATGCTATGCCAGCCTCTAGAAGAGCCACGAATCCGCTATCTCAAGCTAACTGCCATACATTGCTGGAGATCAGGCAAACTTTTTACCTGGGAAACTGTATAAAAAAAAAAAAAAAATCAAATCTCGAAAACTACAAAAGCTACAGGAAAAGGAATACAATTTTGGAATCCTTGTAAAATTTTTGGTTGGGAAATGCAAAAAGCAAAATAAACCTTATAGTTGGCTATCATTTGGGGGTCTCTTCAACATAGTACCATAAATATATTATTTGTAAAAGGTGTGCGGCAGTTTAGGGGCTCGAGCCGACGGGAACACAGGGGGGGACGTTTTCCATACCCTGGGGCGGAGGAACCGCGACACCTAATTTACCAGAGCGGGGGTTCCGGAGACCCCCCCCGGGAATTAGTCCTACCCGTAGTTCCCCGGAAGGCGCCGAGACCCAAACTCCTGCATCGGTGCGGTATACCACCACAGAATGCCTTTAGTTAAAAAAACCAAGATTTAATAATCTATTTATTTTAACGAGTAACCAACAAAAGGTAGACCTCGTCATATTACTATAATTATTAACAATAATTTTTTTTATTTTCTTATCCAAAATTTTACGAGGACTCCAAAATGTATTCCTTTTCGCTGTAGCTATTGTAATTTTGAATATATATATATATATATATATATATATTATATACACCATATATATATAATATATATATATATATATATATATATACCATATATATATATATATATATATATATATATATATATATATATATATATATATTTTTTTAAACATTTTCCGCACTAAAGGTGGGTTAGCATTCCAACTAGTATTCTTTTCTAATGTGTGATTAGGGCCTAATATTAATAAATCTAGAAAACTAAATATTATATATATATACATATATATATATATATATATATATATATATATATATATATATATATATATATATATATATATATATATATATATATATATATATATATATATATATATATATATATATATATATATATATATATACATATATATATATATATATATAATATATATATATATATATATATATATACTTATATATATATATATATATATATATATATATATCTTTCTGACCATATATATATATATATATATATATATATATATATATATATATATTTTTTTATTTTTTTTATGTTTTTTTATATGTATTTGTAATAAAGGCAAATAATAATATGCCCTTAAATGCAAAGCAATTATCAAAGGTCATTTGTGAGTTAGATCTTGAGGATGAATTTCTTAGTGATATTGAGTGTGATGAATCTGAAAAGTCGGATAGTGAAAGTGATCCTAGTGATGATGATCACTTTGATAATGATAATGATTCTATACCATTGATATCTGATAGTGAAGATGACGAAGTTGATTTCCAGTGGTCTGATTCTGTTCTGGTGGACATAAGTCTTTATCCTTTTTCTTCTAATTCTGGTGTCAAAATGCATTTAGAAGAACCTAAAAAGTCCTATAATGATTTTTTAATCGTTCTTTGAAGGGTACATTATTTGTACTATAGTTGAAGAGACAAACAAATATGCTGAAAAGGTAATCGAAGAAAAACGTAGGTCAGGAAAAATGAGAAGGAAAAGTCGTGACCTTCTGTGGAAGCTTACAAATGAAGAGGAGATAAGGGTGTTTATTGCTCTAGTTATTCTTCAAGGAATCATACAGAAACCTAATATAGATTTTTACCATTCAACAAATTCTCTTTTGCATACTCTTATTTTTGGAACAATAATTGCTAGAGATAGGTTTAAGATAATTCTCAAATATTTACATTTTTCGTCTGAAGAAAACTCAAATGATCCACAGTATAAGTTTATAAAAATTCTGGAACTCTTTGTGAGTAAATTTAAAACAAATTATATCCCTGAACAAAATATATCAATTGACAAAGCTCTTCCTTCAATGGAAAGGAAGACTACGATGGAAGAGAATATTCCCTTAAAACGAGCGTGATTTGGTATGAAGAGCTTCATACTTGCCGAAGCTAAATCTGGATATGTGTGGAATATTGCGGTATATACAGGAAAGGAGACTCAGTATCCATGTGGTATTCCAGGCCTACCGAATGACCTGACAAAGTCTACTAAAATTGTTCTTAATTTATGTGAACCTCTCATCGATAAAGGATATTGTATAGGAATGAACAATTTTTATGCATCCCCCGAATTATTCAAAATTTTGACTTCAAGAGCCACTGATGCAGGTGGCACTGTTCGATTTAACAGAAAAGGATTGTCACCACTGGTGTGCAGTAAGAAGCTCAAAAAAGGAGAAAATTATGAGCAATTCTTTTGAAAAATCATGCATCTTAAATGGAGGGATAAAAAATACGTTAACATGCTAAGCACACTCTGTGATAGCTCTATGGAGCGTGTTATTGTAGCTGGTAAAGAATGTCTTAAACCTACTCTATGCATAAAGTATAAAAAAGATCATATGGCTAGTGTAGATTTAATGGATCAGATTACATCTGCAGCTTCCATGATACGAAAAGGACTAAAAAAATATTACAAAAAGTTATTTTTTTTAGAATTGTCGAAATATGCATTCAAAACTGCCACTGTACATACAAAAAAAATAATAAGAAAACACTCCTGGAATTTAAATTACAACAAATAGGTGAGATATTGAAAAAACACTCTGAGAAAGTTTATTGGTCGCGCAAAAGATCTGCAATTACTTTAGGAGAAAACCCATGCTGTCTAACAGGTAGACACTTTTCTAAGCACATCGAAGATAATGATGAAATAAAAAATCGCCAAAGAAGATGTAAATACTGTGCTCTTCAAAAGAAAGTTAGAAAAACAGTTTATTCATGTAATATTTGTGAAGTTCCCCTTTGTGTCATTCCATGCTTCACACTATATCATACCGATGTAAGATTACCAGAGTAATAGTCAGACAGAATTGAAATAAACTACTTAGAGGTTGGGTGAATGGTAAACATGCTCCCAAGTCATAAGTCTTGGGGACATCTAAATACATTGTAGATGTCAATGTGAGTGACAACCAATATATATATATATATATATATAACCGCTATATATATATATATATATATATATATATATATATATATATATATATTATATATATATATATATATATATATATATATATATATATATATATATATATATATATATATCAGAGGTGGGCGTTCCGCAATTTAAGTCCGCATTCCGCAATTCCGCAATTGCGGACTACCAAAAAAAATTGCGGAATTGCGATTGCGATAATTTGAAAAAAGTTGCGGAATTGCAGTTAGCGGAATGCCTAAATCATTCCGCAATTTAATTCCATTCCCACAATTCCTCAATTAGAGAGGACTACAAACCCTAAGATTTTTTTGTTTTTAATCCCTAAATTTTAAAAACAATGTACAATATACTAAGGCATGTATTAGTCTTAGATATGTACAAAAATAGTTTGGCAAATAAAAATAATTTCATTTAATTTGGACATTTTGGTTACATACTATATATATATATATATATATATATATACCTATATATATATAACTATTATATATATATATACCATATATATATATATATATATACCTATCTCTGCTATATATATATATATATATATCTTATATATATATATACCTAACCTAATTGTAATTACTAATTAGTCATTGTTATTGTCTCCTCTTCTCTCCTTCTCTGGCACAACCTAGAAACACGGTGATCCTCTGAAGGTTCTGGAACGAATTTTGGAGCCTAATAGAAGGAAGAGAAAGATGCTAAGTTCTACTGAAAGGCAAAAACCCTACCTGAGAGTGTTTAACTCCAGGACTGGCATCGACCATTGCCCCGAGAAATGGTTCTCTAGAGTGCTCTAGGGTTAAGAGTTTCGGGCCAGAAGAAGAAGATGCTGGACCAACTAATAGGGCGAGAGAGTCAGCTAGGAGATATATATATATATATATATATATATATATATATATATATATATATATATATATATATATATATATATATATATATATATATATATATATATATATATATTATATATAAAGAAATATATATATATTTATATATATATATATATATATAACTCTTTCTATATATCTTTATTATATATATATATATATATATATATATATATATATATATATATATATATATATATATATATATATATATATATATATATATATATATATATATATATATATATATATATATATATATATATATATATATGAAGTTTAAAAAGAAAGATGTTTGGAATTATATAAGGAGAAAAGAAAAATACTAAAAAGTGCATACGTAGGAGAAAAAAAAGAGGTAAATGAGCAGTTTGGAAGGAGGATGAATGGGGACTTACATGGGAATAGGAACCTCTTCTGGAAGGAAGCGCGAAAGGTTAAGAATGTGAATAAGGGAAATCTGCTTAGAATAATGAAAAGGGATGGTGCTTTCGTAACTGATGAAATGGATGTGAGAAGAGTGTGGAAGAAACACTTCGAAAATGTGTATAACATTGGTAGTAATGAAGAGGTGATAGTGAATGTGTGTGGGTTTGATGGTTTAAGAAGAAATAGTCCTTTTTGGTGATGGGTAATTAGTAAAAAGAATGTAATGGGTAGAGTGAAAGTTGAAGAAAGGTAAATCTGCAGATATAGATGAAATGCTGGTGAAATGATCAGAACGGAGGAGATGGTGAGATTGATTGGATTTGAAAGGCCAGCATGCTCAGTGTTTATGGAAAGGTATAGTTCCGAGAGTTGGAGGAGAGCCTTAGTAATAGTACCCTTATATAGGGGTAGGGAGATGGGGTGACTGTAGTAATTATAGGGGAGTAGTTTATTGAGTGTTGTAGGGAGAAGATATATATGCCTGTGATATTGTTTTTGGTCGAAAGAGAGTGCGTCAAGTGACAGAGAGATATTACTTGACGTTCTTAGCAGTTGTCAATCACATCTTTGCATTGAAACCTCTCAGTTTTTCCGCAAGCGCATTTGTGGAATAAATTACATTTAGTTTCATGTATGTGCAACATCCGCATGATAACATTATACATATATTTCTATGGCAGGTGTTGATGATATATGGTGTTGGTGGTAGGCTTCTGAATGGAATCAAAAGTATGTGACGTGAGTGAAGCGTGTGTAAGAATAAATGGTGTCAATGGTGATTGGTTTAGGATTAATAGCGGAGTGAGACAGGGTTGTGTTATGTCTCATTGGTTATTCAATTTGTATGGATGGGATTGCTGAAAGAATTCTAAAGGCAGGGATGGCAGGAAGTAGGAGTGTTAGAATGATGGATAATGGAGATGAGTGGAGGGTGCCCTATTATATGTGATTATTTGGTTTTGTGTGGCAAATCTGAAGAAAGTTTAGTAAATTTATCCGTTGTATGTAAAGGAGGGATTTGAAAGTGAACGTAGATAAGAGGAAGATTATGGTTGTGGAGAAGATCGATCACCCCTCAATGTGAAGTTATGTTAGATGGTGACAGCTGGAACAGTGTCTGATTTAAATCTCCAGTGTATGTGTTGGATGAAGAGAACTGGATGATGCAGAGTGTAGCTGAGAGGATTGAATGGCAGAAGGTTGCTGGTGCAATTAAGTGTTGGTGAGGAATGTAGGGACTACGTCCCAGGTGCTTAGGGTCCCATGGGGATTTATGTTATTTGCCTGTGTTGTGTATGGCAGAAGCTCAGTGAAGAGGACTATGTTCTGGAATAAGAGTATAGATCTAAAGTTCTGTGTTCAGATGGACAATCTTAGGGGCATGCTAGGTGTAATGAGAGAAGAATTGATAAAATGAGGAAAGAACATGAGAGTTGTGTGGTGCGAAGAAAGGGGTAAATGAAAATAAATGAGACGAGAGTACTTTGAGATGGTTTGGTCATGTGGAAAGAATGAATGATAGTCCAGTTGAGTTTGAAAGCGGATGTATAGTGAGGGTGTTGAGGTTGATAGTGGGGGTGACAAGGAGAGAGAGAAAGTTGATTGAGTCTGTGAACGAATGTCTGACGGAGAGAAATGTGAGTTTGGCAGAGGCGAGAATAAAGGTGCATAATAGGAGTGGATAAGCGCAGAGGGATTGGCCCAGGGGGTATGGATTTGTGTCCCACACATGAACCCTTACATTGACGATCTACCATGGTGAGGGTCCGTCGCGGTCCCATGAAGCTTTAGGGTGGATTTTCTGACTGCGACGAGTTCTCACTAATTAATGGTACTGAGGGGGCGGTAAGGCTGGGCTTTCTTTTAGACTTTTGTCATGTTCTTCTACTGCTTTTCTTTTCCGATGCTCGTTACACTACCTTACTCCCATTCTTGGGATGATAGAAGGAAGATATCTATGAAAAGAAAGATATATATATATATATATATATATATATATATATATATATATATATATATATATATATATATATATATATATATATATATATATATATATATATATATATATATATATATATATATATATATATATATTCACATATATATATATAACTATATATATATATATATATGGCCAACCTCTGAAAGCATCATGCCGTAGTAACTAAAAAAAATTATAACAGCTACCGGAAAAAATAACATTTTTTGATTTTAGCAAGCAATTTCATCGATGAAACTTAAAAAAAAATTATTTTATTCCAATATTTATTAAATACCACCTTATATACTATTATAATTTTAGATCGAGAGGAAATGGTTTCGGTGTGAATGACCTTGAATCCGTACATTACTTCCCGAGAACAATTGCCAAATAGTATTTTAAGTTTACGCTTTGGAGAAAATATTATTTTCTTTTGCCTCTCTTTAGGGGGTTCAGACCGACAGTGGAGAGGGGCAGAGAGGACGAGGTCGTCCCAGTAGCGAAACCCCGACTCTTTACTATCTATTGTTTACCCGTGGGATTTGCTTTAGTTAAAAAGAAAAAAATCAACATTTGGCACTTTTGCGTGCTCACTCGAGTAGCGAGTTTCTTGGAATTCTCAGAAAACGGTAATATCATACAAGTTTTCCAACAATTTTAACTATTTTAAATTTGTCAAAAGCGTTATTTTTATTTTATTTTTTTTTAAATTTCATTGGTAAAAATGTCTCCTGATTAATAAAATGTTATTTGTTTTTCCTGTACCTGTTATGGTTTTTTTGTTACGTGCATGCTTTAGACACTGACCTATATATATATATATATATATATATATATATATATATATATATATATATATATATATATATATATATAAAAATATAAATAAAAAAATAAACTATATATATATATATATATATTTATATATATACACATATATATATATATATATATATATATATATATACCAGTTCAGCCTCTAAAGAGCCACAATCCATATCTCAAAAACTACAACAGCTACCGGGAAAAGGAATACATTGCTGGAATGCTGGTCCAATTTCAGTGCGGAAAATGTAAAAAAATAAATAAATAAATAAAAAAATAAAAAAAATTATATCTCAAACCCAACTACTTCGGCAAAGAAAGGAATACATTTTGGAATCCTCGTAAAATTTTGCTATAAAAAAATGTCCGTAAATCAAAAGAAATATTATTTAACAATTATAGTAATATGATTGAGGCCTATTTAGAGACCTTTTATTGGTTACTCGTTAAAATAAATAGACTTTCTATTAAGTTTTGCTTTTTTTTAACTAAAGAATACCCCAAGGGTATACCGCACCGATGGCAGGAGTCGGGGTCTCTCGGCCTTCCGGGGAACTACGGGGTAGGACTAATTCCCCCCCTCGGGAGGGTCCGGAACCCCCGCTCTTTGTTATTTGGGTGTCGCGGGGGTACCCCCTACAGGGTATGGAAAACGTCCCCCTGTGTTCCCCGTCGGCTCGAGGCCCCATTGCCGTGTAATACCTTTACAAATAATATATATATATACTATGTCCCCCCCCCCAAAAAAATAGCCAATTTTAATGTTTAATTTTTTTTTTTTACATTTTCCTAACCATAATTTTACAAGGATTCAAGAAATATATTCAACTCTCTATGTAGCTATTGTAGTTTTTGAGATATGATTTTTTTTTTTTTTTTTTTTTTTTTTTTTTTTTACAGTTTCCTCGGTAAAATTTTGCCAGGATTCCAGCAATGTATTCCTTTTCCCGGTAACTGTTGTAGTTTTGAGATATGGATTGTGGTATTGTGTGGTGTGAAGAAAGGGTAAATGGGAAAATAAATGAAATTACATTGATCGGATTTGGTCATGTGAAAGGATCAGATGATGATCAGGTTGGTTCACAGCGGATGTATGGTGGTGAGTGTGTAAATCGACCGGCTGGGAGACCGAAAAAAGTGGATTGATTGAGTCATTAAAGGAATGCCTGGAGGAGAGAAATGTCAAATGTAAGTTTGGAAGAGGCGAGAAGAAGGTTCATAATAAGAATGAATTCGGGGTTTTGAGGAGTAAAAATGTAATATTACGCAAGCCTCATGAAGTTATTTCATTACATGGTATATTCAGTGTTGTATGTGGTTGGATTAAGTGGTTGTGGAATGAAAACAGTAGCCACAACTAAAATAAGCATGTCATCTTACTTAGAAATAGTGAAAATTGGTGTCCCATAGGGTTCAGTGCTGGGGTAACTATTGTTCCTCATATACCTATATAAATGATTTAGACCAAGGACTTAAATGTAAGGTTTCTAAGTTTGCAGATGATACCAAAGTGGCTACCTCAGTAGGGAATAGTGAAGGATGTATAAATATTCAAAATGATCTTGATAAACTTTTTGGGTGGGCAGATAAGTGGCAAATGAATTAATGAATTAAGTTTCTTCATCTAGGTTCCTCAAATAAAGTTTTAACTACGATGTGAATGGGGGGACTGGCTTGAGTCTGTGGACCAAGAAAAAGACTTAGGTGATTATAAGCAGTAATTTGAAGGTAGCTAATCTTTGGAAGCTAAAAATAAAACTAATAAGATGCTGGGCATAATAAATCGTAATGATGTTTACAAGAGCAAGGAAGTTATAAGAAAACTGTATAATAGCTATGTTAGGCCAGTATTAGAGTACGGTATTGTGCACAAGTTTGAATCCTTTATTTAAAGACAGATTTGCTAGAGAGAGCAAAATGTAGAGACACAAAAGTGATTTCTGGGTTTGAGGGTAAGAGCTATGAGGAGAGGCTGAAGGAGTTAGGAATGTTTTCTGTAGAAAGGCAATTTCTCAGAGGGGATATGATACAAGTCTACAAAATATTTACATCTATTTATAATACAGAGACTAATAAATTCTTCTTAGTAGAGCATGGACGGGAGACCAGGGGGCATAGTAAGAAAATTAAGAAAGCATGCCATCTTGATGTAAGAAAGCATTCATTCAGCAAAAGGGTTGTTAAATTTTGGAATTGTTTGCACAGGAAGTTGTTGAGAATGACTCGAGTGCAACATTTAAGAAAGGGTTGGATAGGTATATGGATGGTTTGTGTGTCATATAGTTTATTTTAGTAAAGCCAAATCTGCGGGTTTTTAGTTACAGTAGTTATTAAGGTTAAACTGCATGTTACTGTAGGTGTTTAAGGCTTGTAGTGTGGTTGGCGTGTACTTTAGCTATAGTTTTTTTTCTTTTAGTTGTAGACTTTGTTTATACTATGTAAGTTATTGACAAGCCCTAGGATGTTTTGTGGATTTGCATGAGCATGTTTTAGACTTTGTATATACTATGCAAGTTATTGACAAGCCCTAGGATGCTTTGTGGATTTGCATGAACATGTTGTTTGGTGATTGGTTCTGTTGGTTTGACTGGGACAGTCTGTGGCTTCTTACCGTCTTTTTATTTCTAATATTTCTAATATTTGACAGAGATGCCAGTGTGAGGATCTGTTGTGATCCCAGCGATGCTCAAGGTGGTTACTACTGACTGTAACTAGTTCTCACTAAAAGGTATAAAGGGGACGGTAAGGCTGTGCTTAATTTTCGACTTGTGTCATATTCTTCTACTACTTTTCTGCTTTCAGTGCATGTTGGCACTTTACCCCCAGTCTTGGGCAGGGAAGGTGGGTGATGGTAACAATATATAAATACAAATACAATACATAAATACAAATGCGAAAAATGAAATAACTATATTTTGAATGTTGTTTTTTTCAAATGCTGTCAATAATTTATCTTTTACTGATAATTTTATAAATGCCCAGTTTTTGGGCGGGCATTTATGAAATGGGCAAATGCCTGGACAAATGCCCATTTATAATGCTGCCCACTGGGCATTTGCCAACGTACATCACTTATATATATATATATATATATATATCTCTCTCTATATATATATATATATATATATACTCTTTCTATATATATATATATATATATATATATATATATATATATATATATATATATATAACTAATATATATATATTATATATATATATATATATATATATGATACGGGTAATATTTGCTTTTCACTATGTATATATATATATATATATGTATATATATATATATATATATATATATATATATATATATATATATATATATATATATATATATATATATATATATATATATATATATATATATGTACTACTCATATATATATATATATATATATATATATATATATATATATAATAATATTTATATATATATATGTAATATGTAGACATAACATGTATATATATATATATATATATATATATATAATATATATATAATATAATATATATATATATATATATATATATATATATATATATATATATATATATATATATATATATATATATATATATATATGGTGAAAAAAAGATACCACATCATATCTGAAAAACTAAAG
>JABUQX010130988.1:25000-40000 GCA_015478945.1 Trachelipus rathkii | reverse complement strand
TTCCTGTTTAACCTCTTTACAGCTGCTATCCATACTCCCAAACTCCCAATTCAAAACTAGTCACCTACTTAGATGACATAACTATAACCATATCAAACCCCTCAGTACCCACTGCCACATATCTCTTTTAGATTTACCTAAATCACCTAGAAGCTTGGTTATCTTCCAACAGAATGTCGACCTCTGCTAAAAAATCAACTAACCTTGATCACCACAGACAGACACCAATCATCCCTTCACCCACAAGTATCCCTATAACCCTAAATAACTCCATCATCCCCCTAAACAAAACACTTAAAATACTCGGAATAACCTTCGCCACCCACTTCCCCATTACATCTCACATTCAATACATCATAAGTATAGGAAACAAAAAATTAATGTCCAACAAACTCTCTCAGGGTTCGCATGATTGGGGACAATCGGATTGTCCCCAATGGGTTTTTTCAGAAAAACCCACATTGAAAAAACCCTGAAAAAAACCAAATTTGGGTTTTTTCAAAAATTTTTTTGGAAAAATAAGAAAATGTTTTTTTTTTAAAAGTGTTAATTTGGAAATTAAAACCATATACATTTTCTTAAATTTTAAATTCATTCAAAAAATTTAATTCCTAACAAATTATTTATTTTGGTGTTTCATTTGGAATCACCTTCATTTATTAAGAAATTTATATATTTTGACAAGCTTGCTGGCCTTTTGTACACCAAGCCTGTTTCTTAGCTTAGACCAGATATGGCCAAATGTCGAGAACACCCTTTCAATAGAGGCATAACTTGGTGGACAGCTTAAAAGATCTGAGCAGAATATGCAGAATCCTTTTGGCAAGAGATTGTTTTTTGATGTTCGTTTTTCCATAATTTTCCACCATTTTGAAGGACAAAAAAAAAACCTGAAAAAACCCAAATTTGGGTTTTTTCAAAAAAAAATTATAGAAAAATAAGAAAATGTTTTTTTTTTAAGAGTTAATTTGGAAATTAAAACCATATACATTTTCCTTTAAATTTTAATTCATTCAAAAAAATTTTAATTCCCTAACAAATTATTTATTTTGGTGTTTCATTTGGAATCACCTTCATTTATTAAGAAATTTATATATTTTGACAAGCTTGCTGGCCTTTTGTACACCAAGCCTGTTTCTTAGCTTAGACCAGATATGGCCAAATGTCGAGAACACCCTTTCAATAGAGGCAGAACTTGGTGGACAGCTTAAAAGATCTGAGCAGAATATGCAGAATCCTTTTGGCAAGAGATTGTTTTTTGATGTACGTTTTTTCATAATTTTCCACCATTTTGAAGGACAAGATTATATGTTCTTAATAAATTTTCATCGAACATAAGGAGAAAAAAACTGTATCTTTAAAGCAAATGCATGAAAGGTGCGAAATATGCATGGTTGTATTAACTTCAAACCCACCTCACCTCTACATCTTGCTGCTGACGGATAATTCAGATCTATAAAGCAAAAAGTATGATTATATATATATATATATATTATATATATATTATATATAATATATAAACTATAATATATATATATATAAATATTATAATATATATATATATATATAATATATATATATATTATATATAAATATATATATATATATATATATATTAATAATATATTATATATATATATATATATTATTATTATATATATATAATTATATATATATATATATATATATATACCGTATATATATATGGCTTATATGTATTTTCAATTAACAGCAAAATTCCATTTTTGCAATCCGAGATATCTCAAAAACACTGGTTATCTATAGGTTTATTATAAATGTATTTCAGCTTAAATTTCATTACATACCCATTATGTTAGGATCCAGAAGGTTGGCTACATAAAAGAATGGTTCTAAAGCATCCTCCATTCGTTTCTTTACATTTGCTTTGTAGGCAGTTAAATTTCCGGATAACTTCCGGATAACATTGGCATTTTTTAAAAAAAATTTTTAATTTTTTTTAGATTATATATTTATAATATAATTGTATAAACATAAAAGTACTGAAAATATAATATTATATATATATATATATATATATATATAATATATATATATAATATTATATATATATATAATATATATTATATAATATATATATATATATATAATATATATATATACATAGTAAAATGAGTTAACCCATTTTTCAAAATCTGTGCAAAAAAATCCTGAAAAAAACCTGAAAAAACCCAAAATCCTGGGTTTTTTCTGTCTTTTTTCTGAAAAAAACCGAAAAAACCCTGGGTCGTTGGGTTTTTTCGAAAAAACCCATTTTTTGGCAAACCCTGATTTATTTACTCTCTCAATACAGTTTCAGCAACAAAACAACCACTTTTCTCAAGAACTACAATCAACTAAGGATCAACAGTCTGGAATCCTCTAACCTCATCTACTGATAGAATTAAATTGCAAAGGATACAAAATAAAGCCATACAAAAAAAATCATCACAGATTGTCTAAAAACCACCCGTATCCAAGATCTGCATGAAGAAACAAATTCTCCCCATTCAGGATCATTTGGATATGATAGAACACAAATTTACGTCAAGACTCTAGACCCTACCCACCCATGCCATAACTTCTTACAAGATCACACTATACATCGTTTAAGATCCCCTCCCTCTTCCCCTGTATTCTACTATGGCGCTCTTTAGAACCATTCCCCCCTCCCCCAAATACCACATTTCTCTCAAAAAGGATTCATACATACTACACAGCAATACCTCAACAACCACCCACCAAATTACCTTAAACTCCCGCCCCCCCGAAATATCTTTAACTCAAAACACACTCCCATGAAAGATACAAATATCACTATCTAAATTAAGATCTGGGCATCACCCGGATCTCCAGGAATACAAAAATAGGTTTCAACCTCAAAACACTCCCTCCATACTCTGTCATAGATGCTTAATAGAAGCTGAAACTTTCAAACACCTCCTGCTGAGGTGCCCCCCCCCCCACTCGCTCACTACAGAATACTCTATCAAATCTCCTCCCTAAGAGACCTATGGTTCCACTCGATGGAGGTGTCTGGGTTTCTGGATATGACATGGACCCCCCCCCAAATATGGGGAGCCCAGGAGCAATAATATTATATATATATATATATATATATATATAATATATATATATATATATTATATATATATATATATATATATCATAATATATATATATAAATTTAATATATATATATTATATATATAATATATATATATATATATATATATCCCCTCGAAAACTTCCTAGCCGCTACATCGCGCCGCAAAGATAAGAGGGTCAAGTGAAAATGGAAAGTTACAGCAGCAATTGGTTAAGCTTTTTCTGCTATGACTAGGCCATGTCCAAAGCGGTGAAAAACCAGAGCACCCCCGTAAGATATGAGAGCCAGTACTCCATACACGGCAGTGAGGACCCTTGTATAGTTAGAGTAACTTGAGAAGAGAAAAAAAATAATCTCAGAGGGGTATGTGGAAAAACAGCTTCAACGAAGCCGTCCAGCAACCATTGTGCAATGTGAGGTTTCCAAGACATATTTTTGTTATGTTAAGGCCAAAAAATGTTTATGATTGTCAGTACGCAGAAGAACCATCGAAAGGGAGAGGAAAATGTAGGTATCTTAAGAGGAGAGATTTGTAGAAGTTGGGTTTTTAAAGAATAGAATTTTACAAGGTTTAGACCGCCCCACCAGGAAATTCTACCCAGATCAGCGAGAATAGAACCGGAAATATTAAGACGAGAAAGAGGGAGCAGATTTGAAACGAGTTGAAGAATGGAGGGTCGAGTCATTGGCATATAAATGGATAGAGTTAGATGAGCAGCTGAGAAGATGATTAAAGAAAACAGGAATAGAGAAAGACAGAACCTTGAGGAACACCACCATTGACATGAAAGGAAGTTGGTCCATCAACAACAGTCAATATTAAGTGATTGAAAGAAAGTTAGACATATGAAAGCAAAGAGAAGGAGGAAACATAAAGGGGAGGAGCCTGGAAATTAGTGAAGCATGCAATACCCGGTCAAATCCCTTAGATATGCCAAGCGCTACCACACATGTCTTCCCACAGTCCTTTAGGGCGAAAAACCATAAATAGATTACATAGTTAAGTATATCAACAATAGACCTCTAGCGCCTAAAGCCGTTCTGGTGATAGGAAAGAGAATGAGATTCCAGAAGATCTAAGAAATGAGAGTTGGGAAGGGTTTCAAAGTTCTTTGATAGAATACAAGTGAGAGCTATAGGTCGACAGTTTGAAGGATCAGAGCGGCTACCTTTCTTAGGAATAGGTTGGATATATGAGCGTATCCAACACAGGTAAAGTGCTAGAATTGAAGCATAAGAGAATATAGCTGAATGAGAGGTGGTGCCAGCTCAGAAGCACACTCCCTTAAAATTCGAGGAAGAATGCCATCCATTCCACTCACCTTCCTAACGTTTATAGATTTCAGCAGCCCATAAACCCGATATGTAATCACAGGTAAAAGCATGGAACACCTGGGGGGGGGGGCAAAGAGGAGGAGGATTGCCAGAGCCGTCCATGGCTGAATTAGAGGAAAAGAGGAGGCCAAAGAGATTGGGCCATTTTAGTTGCAGTATTAGCAACAGAACCATCAGAGCAATTAAGGGGAGGAAAGGCTGATATACAGAAGTTGTTAAAAGATGTTTTTGGCAAGAGGCCAGAAAGATTTGTTAGTAGGAGAACCAAGGTCAGCGCACTTTTGATTTTGAAAGTCCGCTACGCTCGTCGAATAGTATCCCAGCAACGAATCAGAACTGAATAAAAATTAACCAGTGATAGAAGAACGAGAATATTTCCACTTCCGACATGCATTGTCTCTAGCCTGAATGACCCGAGAAAATGCACGATCGAACCATGGATTTTGAAGAGAGAAAGATTTAGTCGAAGAAGGAATGAACCTGCACATCCCATCCCATAAGCTATTACATCTCCCACCTTAACGGCAGAAGCTGAAGCGCCTTCAGATTGAAAGCAGTCACTCCAGTTATAGTTGGCGTAAAAGTGGCACAAAGCCTTCCAATCGGCCATATTAAAATGCCTGAAAATATGCTTAGGGCAAGATGGAGTTGTTGGAGAGAAAGTATTAAAATAAAGAGATATAAGGTCGTGGTAAGATTTGCCGATAGGAGCGAAGATGGCTGGCGTATTCATAGAGAGGACTAGTGGTGAAACATAGGTCAAGCGTGTTCAAGAATTGGTTGGGAAGATCCGGAATGTGTGTGTAGGTTCTCTAATGATCGTTGATAATGCTGAATGATTCGACCTTCTCCCTTTCTGGATAGGTAAGAGAGGACCCCAACCATTCAGTGTTGTGTACATTGAAATCTCCTATATAGAGGACCTCAGAATTTGGATGAGAAGATAAAACAGTCTCGTGAGAAGTAGCAAGTTAATAAAAAAAATGCGTGGAAATATGTTCTGTTTGGAGAACAGTAGCATGCAGAAGCATAAGATTATTGTTAGTAAAAAGTTCTTAATACTCCTGTAATACGTCTCTGAAATTTAAAATATAACTCCGATGTTTTATGACAATCTTTCTTTCTAAAGAAGGATCATCATAAAACATCGAAGCTAGGAGATTCGAGATTACAGAGACGTGTTACAGGAGTATTATGTTTACATATGCACATACCCCATCCTTCTGACGGAAATTATGAAATAAGTTATAGTTAGATATGTCAAACGAGTTAAAGGTTGAATTCTAAGATATATATATATATTATATACTTATATATATATATATATATATATACAATATAGTAAGAGAAATTATAATATATATTATATAAATATATATATATATATATATATAATATATATATATATATTATATATATATATCCTTAAGAGCCCGAAAAAGCATAATCAGTTTACTTTACCCCAATTACTATTATTACGTATAATAATAATAATAATAATAATAATAATAATAATAATAATAATAATAATAATAATAATAATAATAATAATAATAACAATAATAATAATTATAATAATAATAATAATATATTCAAAGAGGGCTTTAATTTTATATAAATTATACTACAGGTGTAATAATAATAATAATAATAATAATAATAAAATAATAATAATAATAATAATAATAAATTATTTACTCAGATTCTATTGTTTCAACAAATAAAAAAAAACTTATGCGATGACAAATCAGTCAATCACTATATGAAACTTAAACACTCGGCGGGTGGCAAATCTTCCGAAAACAGTAGGACTTCAGTATGTACCACATATATAGTGCCAGTCTATCCCCAACTCCATCCCCCCCCCTCTAAGTAATATATATATATATATATATATATATATAATATTATTATATATAGTATATATATATATATATATATATATAATATTATATATATATATATATAATATATATATATATATATATATATATATATCATTATATATATATATATATATATATTATTTATATAATTAATTAGGGTTGATCTGCCAGTGTTTGTTACTAAGATGTTACATTTAAACTATCCCGTGTGGGATACCTATCTCATCCGCTAAGCGCTAAATTTAGGGTTGAAGAAAGTTCAGCAGTAACGTACGAAAATAAAAAAAACAAAACGTTTACCACATCACCCTATTTTTTTATTATTAATTTTTTTCTTTTTTTGATGATTTAACAATTAATAAATGGCAACGGAAGGGATACAACGCATTCATTTCCATGCCTATCAAAAAAAGAATTCCATAAAAAAATCAATTTTTCAATTCCGATACTAAAATGTGTGAGTATATATTTAGCAATAATATTTATAAACTTAAATTAGTATTGTCGATTTATTAAAATTATTTACAGGTAATCATATATATATATATATATATTATATATATATAATAATATTATATAATATATATATTATATATATATTATAATATATATATTATAATATATATATAGTATATATAATATAATATATAATATATATATATATATATATATTAGGTAAAGTTTGTTGCCCACTCAACCCTCTATCCCATGAACTTAGGGCGATTCATTTACTATCGCAGGTAGTCTTGGTTAGAGGAAATTATTGTTACATGCATTTCTAACCAAGTAGTTAGAATCAAAGATTAGTCTTAATCTATCAGGGTTCACACTTGAAATTTTGAATTGGAATTCCCTGAATTTTCCCTGATCAGCGTGTTCGTATTTTTGTGTATAAAAAATAATCTATTAATCATTTATTGCAACCTAGTTTACTCAGTCATACATTAAATTGTTGGAAAATTTTACTTTAGAAATATGTCATCATCATGATGAATTTTAAAAAAAGTTTGTTTTTTTAGTAATCGGCCTATACCTTCCCCATAGCCGCAACGCACTCCTTTATTTTTTTCAAAAGTAAACAGCTTTATTTATACAAAAAGAAATAAATTAAAAGCTTACATTATAGCTTAGGTGAATTAACGTCCACTGTGATTCACAAAAGTTCTAAATGGAAGATTCAGGTGTAACTTTTTCTTCTATCATCTGAATTTTGATTTATTGCGTCTTCTTTGTCAAAGCTTTCAGTTTTTAACATTTTCTCTGCTCTTCAAGTTTTGATCTGTATGGATAATTTTCCTTTTTCAACTTCTTTTTATTCTTTCTTCTTTTTGGTTCTTTTTTGACTCTTTGAGATGTTCTTCATATTCTCCTATGGGCAGCTCCTACATTTGTCAACATTTTTTAGTGAAAGGAACTTTATGAATACTTTGCATGAGATCTAATAGCATTGTTGCACTGTTCTTTGAGAAAGCAGGACTATGTTCTTTCAGATTTTCCACTAAAATTGCTTTTATTTACAGAAAACCCTCCTTCCACTGTCGCATTCCATGCAAAAATATCAGTCCTAATTTTAATAATTTTGCCACAATTCCGCATAACATTGATTCCCAGGTATATAGAAGAAAAAAAACTCATCAAGTCTCTTAGAAGGGACAATCACCATCCAAAAACATTTTGAATTTTAATAAGCCATTGGACAGGCTTGTACTTCAGAGGACATCTTTCTAATATCTTTTTTCTGTCATTTTGATTAGCACAGTCTGGCATTCAAGTTGAATTTAGGATATTACTTTCATTCGAAGTGACTTCTTTGAGAAGTTTTTTTTTGTCTGAAATCCAAGATTAATACCTTTTACATCACGCAAATTGTCTTTTTCATGTATAAATCTAATGCAAATAGCTTAAAGTTGTTGTAGCAGGCATTTTAATGGACTTAGAAATCTTCCATAATATTTAGTATTACACATTGTAAAATCTGTGAACAGGAATGGACCAAGTGGGTCTGACTTTTGGAACTTTCGTAAAAATGGTTCAAATTCAAGGACAAGCATTTTAAAAGAGCCAGTTTGCATTTTAGAAATACATCTTTGGTTTGAACAGAAACATTTTGTAATGGTTTGGTGTTGAGAGATTTTCGGCTGTCAACTGCACAAAAATCCAAAATCACTTCGTCAAACCTATAATAATAATAATAATAATAATAATAACTATTGACCGAGTTTTAAGTATTTATGATGCTATAAAGATATTTATTGACAGCCGAAAATCTCTCAACACAAAACCATTGCAAAATGTTTCTGTTCAAACCAAAGATGTATTTCTAAAATGCAAACTGGCTCTTTTTAAAATGCTTTCCTTAGAATTTGAACCATTTTTACGAAAGTTCCAAACGTCAGACCCACTTGGTCCATTCCTGTTCACAGATTTACAATGTGTCATACTAAATATTGGAAAACAATGTTTCGTACTAAAAATGCCTGCTACAACAACTAAGCTATTTGCATTAGATTTACATGACAAAGACAATTTGCGTGATGTAAAAGGTATTAATCTTGGATTTCAGACAAAAAAAAACTTCTCAAAGAAGTCACTTCGAATGAAAGTAATATCCTAAAATTCCAAACTTGAATGCCAGGACTGCTAATCAAATGACAGAAAGATATTAAGAAAGATGTCCGTGAAGTACAAAGCCTGTCCAAAGGCTCTCATCATTGTAAACTATTTTGGATGGTGTTTGTTCCTTCTAAGAGACTTTTTGAGTTTTTTTTTCTTCTATAGTAGGCGGGAATTCAATGTATGCGGAATTGTGGCAAATTATTAAATTAGGACTGATATTTTTGCTGGGAAATGCGGGACAGTGGAAGGAGGTTTTTCTGTAAATAAAGCAATTTAGGAAAATCTGAAAGAACATAGTCTGAGTTCTTCAAAGAAAACAGTGCACAATGCTATTAGATCTCATGAAAGTATTCATAAAGTTCCTTTCACTCAAAAAATGTTGACAAATGTAAGAGCTGCCTATAGGAGATATGAAGAACATCTCAAAGAGTCAAAAAAGAACCAAAAAGAAGAGAATAAAAAAGGTTGAAAAAAGAAAATTCCATACAATTCAATAAAACCTGAAAGAGCAGAGAAAGATGTTAAAAATGAAAGCTTTGACAGAAGAAGACGCTATAAAATCAAAAATTCAGATGATTAAGAAGAAAAAGTTAACCTGAATCTTCCCATTTAGAACTTTTGTGATCACAGTGGACGTTATTCACCTAAGCTATTAATGTAAGCTTTTTAATTTATTTTCTTTTGTATAAATAAAGCTGTTTACTTTGAAAAAATAAAGGAGTGCGTTGGACGGCTATGGGGAAGGTATAGGCCGATTACTAAAAAAAAAAACAAACTTTTTTTAAATTCATCCATGATGATGAACAATTTCTAAAGTAAATTTTCAACAATTTAATGTATGAACTGAGTAAATAGGTTGCAATAATGATTAATAGATATTTTATACGGACCCCAAAATAACGAACACGCTTGGTCAGGAAAAGCAGGGAATTCAAATTCAAAATTTCAGTGTGAACCCTGATAGATAAGATAATCTTTGCATTCTAATCTACTTGGTTAGAAAATGCATGTAACATAAATTTTCCTCTAACCAAGACCACTACTGCGATAGGTAATGAACCCCTAAGTTCATGGGATAGAGGTTGAGTGGCAACAAACTTACCTAATATATATATATATATATATATATATATATATATATATATATATATATATATATATATATATATAATATAAATATTTTTTATATATATAGATAATAATATATATATATTATATATAATATTATAGTAATATATAATATTTACTGTAAATAATTTTAATAAATCGACAATACTAATTAAGTTTTATAAATATTATTGCTAAATATATACCACATTTTTAGTATCGGAATTGAAAAATTGATTTTTTTATGGAATTCTTTTTTGCATAGGATGGAAATGAATGCGTTGTATCCTTCCGTTGCCATTTATTAAATAATTAAAATCACAAAAAAAAGAAAAAAATTAATAAATAAAAAAATAGGCGGTGATGTGGTAAACGTTTTGTTTTTTTTATTTTCGTACGTTACTGGCTGAACTTTCTTCAACCCTAAATTTAGCGTTAGCGGATGGAGATAGGATCCCACACGGCGATATTTAAAATGTAACATCTTTAGTACACAAACCACTGCAAGATCACCCAATTAATTAATATAGTATATATAATATATATATATATATAATATATATATAATATATATATATATATATATATATAATATATATATATATATATATATAAATATATATATAATATATATATTATATATATATAATATATATATATATATTATATATTACTTAGAGGGGGGGTGAGGTGGGGATAGACTGGGCACTATATATGTCGGTACATACGAAGTCCTTACGTTTTTCGGAAGATTTGCACCCGCGAGTGTTTAAGTTTCATATATGATGACTGATTTGTCATCGCCAAAGTTTTTTTTATTTGTTGAAACAATTAGAATCCTGGAGTAAATATTTATTCTTATTACAGCATACCATTATTACTTATTATTATTATATTATTATTATTATTACACCTAGTGTATAATTATATATAAAATTAAAGCCGCTCTTTGAATATATTATTATTATTATTATAATTATTATTATTGTTATTATATTATTATTATTATTTTATTATATTATTATTATTATTATTATTTATTATTATTTATTATTAATTATTATACGTAATAATAGTAATTGGGGTAAAGTAAAAACTGATTATGCTTTTTCGGCTCTTTAAGGATATATAATATTATATATATAATAATATTATATATATATATATATTATATAAGTATATATAATAATATATATTATATATATAATATATATATATATATATATTTATATATATATATATATATATATATATATATTATATATATATATATATCTTAGAATTCAACCTTTAACTCGTTTGACATATCTAACTATAAACTTATTTCATAATTTCCGTCAGAGGATGGGGTATGTGCATATGTAAACATAATACTCCTGTACACGCTCTGTAATCTCGAATCTCTCGCTCGATGTTTATGAGATCCTTCTTAGAAAGAAGATTGTCATAAAAACATCGGAGTTATACTTTTAAATTTCAGAGACGTATTACAGGAGTATTAAGAACTTTTACTACAATAATCTTATGCTTCTGCATGCTACTGTTCTCCAAACAGAACATATTTCCACGCATTTTTTTTATTAACTTGCTACTTCTCACGAGACTGTTTTATTGCTCATCCAAATTCTTGATTGTACCTTCTATATAGGCAGATTTCAATGTACACAACACTGTGAATGCCGTTGGGGTCCTCTCTTAACCTATCCAGAAAGTGAGAAGGTCGAATCTCATTCAAGCATATCAACGATCGATTAGAGAACCTACACCACACATTCCGATTCTTCCCAACCAATTCTTAAACCACGCTGGACCTATAGTTTCACCACTAGTCCTCTCTATGAATACGCCAGCCATCTTCGCTCCTATCGGCAAATCTTACCACGACCTTATATCTCTTTATTTTAATACTTTCTCTCCAACAACTCCATCTTGCCCTAAGCATATTTTCAAGGGCATTTTAAATTATGGCCGCATTGGAAGGCTTGTGTGCCACTTTTACGCCCAACTATAACTGGAGTGGAACTGCTTTCAATCTTGAAGGCGGCCGCTTCAGCTTCGGCCGTTAAGGTGGGAGATGTAATAGCTTATGGGATGGATGTTGCAGGTCATTCCTCTTCGACATAAATCTTTCTCGCTTCAAAATCCCATGGTTCGATCGAATGCATTTTCTCGGGCATTCAGCGCTAGAGGACAATGCATGTCGAAGTGGAAAATTCTCGTTCTTCTACACTGCGTTAATTTTATTTCAGTTCTGATGCGGTTGCTGGATACTATCGACGAGCTAGCGGACTTTTCAAATAAAAGTGCGCTGGACCTTGGTTCTCCTACTAACAAATTTTTCTGCCCTCTTGCCAAAAACATCTGTTTAAACAACTTCTGTATATCAGCCTTTCCTCCCCTAATTGCTCTGATGGTTCTGTGCTAAATACTGCAACTAAAATGGCCCAATCTCTTTGCGCCTCCTCTTTTCCTCTAATTCAACCCTGGACGGCTCTGGAACTATTCTTTCCTCTTTGCCCCCCCCCCCCCCAGGTGTTCCATTTGCTTTACCTGTGATTGAAACAATCGGATTTATTGGGGCTGCTGAAATGCCTATAAACGTTAGGGAGGTGAGTGGAATGCGATGGCATCTTCCTCGAATTTTAAGGGATGTGCTTCTGAGCTGGCACCACCTCTCATTCAGTCTATATTCTCTTTTGCTTCAATTCTAGCACTTTTACCATGTGTTGGATACGCTCATATATCCAACCCTATTCCATAGAAAGGTTAAGCCGCTCTGATCCTTCAAATGATCGACCTATAGTCTCACTTGATTCTATCAAAGAAACTTTGAAACCCCTTCCCAACTCTCATTTCTAGATCTTCTGTGAATCTCATTCCTCTTTCCTATCACCAGAACGGCTTTAGGCGCTAGAGGTTCTATTGTGAATACTTAACTATGTAATCTATTTATGGTTTTGTCGCCCTTAAAGGACGTGGGGAAGGGGGAAAAAAACCCCCATTTTGTGGTAGCGCTTGGCATATCTAAGGGATTTGACCGGGTATTGCATGCTTCACTAATTTCCAGGCTCCTCCCCTTTATGTTTCCTCCTTCTCTTTGCTTTCATATGTCTAACTTTCTTTCAATCACTTAATATTGACTGTTGTTGATGGACCAACTTCCTTTCATGTCAATGGTGGTGTTCCTCAAGGTTCTGTCTTTCTCTATTCCTGTTTTCTTTAATCATCTTCTCAGCTGCTCATCTAACTCTATCCATTTATATGCCAATGACTCGACCCTCCATTCTTCAACTCGTTTCAAATCTGCTCCCTCTTTCTCGTCTTAATATTTCCGGTTCTATTCTCGCTGATCTGGGTAGAATTTCCTGGTGGGGCGGTCTAAACCTTGTAAAATTCTATTCTTTAAAAAACCAACTTCTACAAATCTCCCTCTCTAAGACACCTAATATTCCTCTCTCTTTCGATGGTTCTCTCGTACTGACAATATAAACATTTTTGGCCTTAACATAAACAAAAATATGTCTTGGAAACCTCACATCACAATGGTTGCTAGGACGGCTTCGTTGAAGCTGGGAGTTTTGTTTAGATTGCAAGACTTTTTTTTGTTTCTCTTCTCAGTTACTCTAACTATACAAGGTCTCATCTGCCCGTGTATGGAGTACTGCTCTCATATCTACGGGGGTGCTCTGGTTTCACCGGGCTTTTGGACATGGCCTAGTCATAGCAGAAAAGCTTACCAATTGCTCTGTACTTTCCATTTCACTTGACCCTCTTATCTTTTCTATAGTTACCACAGCGGCTAGGAAGTTTTCGAGGGTATAATATATATATATATATATAATATATATATATCATATATATATATATATATATATATATATATATATAGATATATATATAATATATATATAGAATATATATATATATATATATATTATAGTATATATATAATAATTATTGTCTGGGCTCCCCATATTTTGGGGCGGGTGGTCCATTGTCATATCCAGAACCAGACACCTCCATCGAAGTGGAACCTTTGGCTATAATCGAGGAGATTTTGTAGGTATTCTGTTAGGTGAGCAAGTATCAGTGTTGCACCTCAGCAGGAGGTGTTTGGATTGTCAGCTTCCATTAAGCCGCCATACAGCTTATCGCGCAATGTTTGAGGTTGAAACCTATTATTATGTATTCCTGCGGAGATCCGGGTGATGCCCAGATCTAATTAGATAGTCATATTTGTATCTGTCATGGAGTGTGTTTTGAGTTAAAGATATTTCGGGGGGCGGGAGTTTAAGGGTTAATTTGGTGGGTGGTTGTTAGTATTGCTGTGAGTATGTATGAATCCTGTTGAGAGAAATGTGTATTGGGGGAGGGGGGAATGGCTCTCTAAAGAGCGCCATAGTAGAATACAAGGGGAAGAGGGAGGGGATCTAAACGACTGTATAGTGTGATCTTGTAAAGAAGTTATGCATGGGTGGGAAGGTCTAGAGTCTTGACTAAATTTGTGTTCTATCATATCCAAATGATCCTGAATGGGAGATTGTTTCTTCATGCAAGATCTTGGGATAACGGTGGTTTTAGACAACGTGATGATTTTTTTTGTATGGCTTTATTTTGTATCCTTTGCAATTTAATTCTATTCAGTAGATGAGGTTAGAGGCATTCCAGACTGTTTGGTTCCTTAGTTGATGTAGTTCTTGAGAAAAAGTGGTTGTTTTTTGTTGCTGAAAACTGTATGAGGAGAGTAAATAAATCAGGGTTTGGCCAAAAAATGGGTTTTTTCGAAAAAACCCAACGACCCAGGGTTTTTTCGGTTTTTTCAGAAAAAAGACAGAAAAAAACCAGGATTTGGGTTTTTTCAGGTTTTTTTCAGGATTTTTTTGCACAGATTTTGAAAAATGGTTACCTGGGAGATGGTAAATATAATAT
>JABUQX010130988.1:15000-20000 GCA_015478945.1 Trachelipus rathkii | reverse complement strand
CTAAAAATTTACCTGTCGCAGGATCATCCTCCCCTGCCCTGGTCACAAAGATAACACTGTCAGTATCGCAATATAAAACTCTTTGTCCTAGCTTCTCAAGAAGATTATAAAGTTTTACCCTGGCATGAGCAGTGGTGAAAGCGGCCACGGCAATGTTAGTGGATCTAGTAGTCTGTTCGGCATATTGAGTGTATTTCACCGAAACAATATGTTTCTTATTTACACTAGTTACATCTTTTACTTCTTCATCTGCATTTTTAAAGTGGCCCCATACTTCAGCATCGGTGTGACAGATAATATCCTCAGTGTGTGGTGCCCGTTCCGCAAATTTTCCCCAAAGAGAATTAAGGCATAACTTTGCGATGAAACGAAGACATGCATTCCCATCTATCTTAGCCCTGTCCAGTTTTACCCCTTCGATTCGTTCAAAGTTATGCCTTAATTCTCTTTGGGGAAAATTTGCGGAACGGGCACCACACACTGAGGATATTATCTGTCACACCGATGCTGAAGTATGGGGCCACTTTAAAAATGCAGATGAAGAAGTAAAAGATGTAACTAGTGTAAATAAGAAACATATTGTTTCGGTGAAATACACTCAATATGCGGAACAGACTACGAGATCCACTAACATTGCCGTGGCCGCTTTCACCACCGCTCATGCCAGGGTAAAACTTTATAATCTTCTTGAGAAGCTAGGACAAAGAGTTTTATATTGCGATACTGACAGTGTTATCTTTGTGACCAGGGCAGGGGAGGATGATCCTGCAACAGGTAAATTTTTAGGGGATTTAACGGATGAAATAGGGTCAGGTATACAAGCGGATGCTTTTGTGTGCACGGGTCCTAAGTCTTACGCTGTGCGACTTTTAAAACAGGACGGGTCTATAGATCATATTTTAAAAGCTAAGGGATTAACATTAAATAAAACAACAGGGAAAATTGTCAACTTTGATACTATGTTAAAACTTGTGTTAAATAACATTGATGATGATGATAATGATGAGAATGAAGAGGGATTAATAGATGATGATAGTTATTATGCTAAACTTAGGAAGGATGGAGATATAACAGCGCTAGTTGTTGAAGAAATGAGAGCTAGGGGTGCTACATCCAGTTTACATGGTAAGGCGTATCGTAAAGATGAAACAAAAAACCCTCATGTTGTTTTTAATGGTAACCATTTAGCGTATAAGGCTCCTACGTTAAGGTTTAAAGCCAATAAAAAAGGTGAGATGACTATCTCAAAAGGGTCAAAGAAGCTGCGAATGACAGCTAATAAAAGAGCACTTATAAAAAATACGGCCCGTACAATTCCTTTCGGGTTCAGAGGAATCCTCTTCCCCATATAAGTATACGAAAACTCTAGTGTTCTTTTAAATTGATTTTATTATTATTTTTTAATTTTTTTTTTACGAATTTAAAAATAAAAAAAAAAAAATTTATTTAAAAGAATTATTTCGAAAGTTTTTAAAATAAAAAATGTAATAAGTCTTTATATATATATATATTAAAATGTATTACCATCAATATATATATATAATATATATAATATAATTATATATATATATATTATATAATATTATATATAATATATATATATATATTATATATATATATATATATATATATTATGTATTTTTATCTTTAATAAAATTTAAACTAAAATTTCTTTCCTTTATCCTTCTCTGTAATAATAATAATAATAATAATAATAATAATAATAATAATAATAATAATAATAATAATAATAATAATAATAATAATAATAATAAACATACACATTGAAGCGACATGAGCCGGAGTCTGAACCAAACCGCGCCCGGAGCCCAGAGGCTGAACCAAACCGCCACCGCGCACGGAGTCGGAACCAAAATCGGAAGCGGAA
Organism: Trachelipus rathkii; assembly: GCA_015478945.1. Taxonomy (NCBI): domain Eukaryota; kingdom Metazoa; phylum Arthropoda; class Malacostraca; order Isopoda; family Trachelipodidae; genus Trachelipus; species Trachelipus rathkii. Next base: position 18,112 of record JABUQX010130988.1, on the reverse strand, counting down.
AATATGTAACTATTACAAGACTAGAGTCGGAGTCAGTCGATTCAGAAATGCATATGTTGAGGATGATTTTCAACTCAGATTCGTTTTCCCTTCGGGAAAACGAACCTTCGATGTAATAATAATAAATAATAATAAATCAATGACAGACAAACACAAACAAATACAGACAAATACAGACAAATACAGACAAAACCTTCGGTTTTGTCTGTTTGTCGGATTGATAGCCCTTCGGGCTATCAATCCTCCCCCTAAGCCTAATATATCTCTATTCATTTATATAGAAAAAAAGTGGTCGCGGAAGTTGTTCTATTACTACTAATAACAATAATATTAATAGGTTTGTAGTTTAAGATAGTGTTGTGAATAAAAAGTCTGACCTCTGTAATTAAAATATCTGTAAATCATCAGACTTTAAGACAATTTATTAAAAGTTTAATTAAAAGCTTTGTAGCTAAAATTTATGGTTATTATTTTAAAAATATATTTTACTATTAGTTTCGAAGGATTTTTTTTTTTATTATATCCCAATTATCGAATTTTTATATAATTTATATAGCAAAAATCTTTTACATAAAAAAAATGTTTTATAAAAGATGCCCAACCTTCGAAAAATATATTCTCATTATGTTTTTCGCATACATCATTGGCACCCCTACAAAGTGTTTGCGGGTGGCAAGTCATTGAAAATATTAAACTCGAATTATTTGATTTTGAACTCTAGAAAATTGGGAAATAATTTGTTCAGGAATAAAATATCATTTGTTGATCTGAGGTTATAGAATATTTTTGAGTGCAAAATTTAAAGCCTTTTATTTGATACATTTTGGAGATGCATTTTGTGAAATTTTTGGTTGTATGCATAAGTATTTACAATAATTAAGTTACTAGAAGTCCAAACTATATGATTATTTTTATAGTTGCTTGAAAACTTTATGAAATACTAAATCTATTACAACTATCGAAAAGCTACTTCAGAGATGTTGGTTTATGCTTAGTCTGTTCATTATTTTATACGTCATCCACTATTCACAATAAAAACCCTTTCATGAAAAAAACAAAAGTCACCATACAAAGCTCTCTCTCTCTCCCCTTTCTTTATTTCTCACTTCTCTTGCTCTTGGTTCAAACTGAGCGAAAATCAGACGATCTCGCTTTGCAATTGTTAATCCTTTCCCAATCAATTGTAACACAAAACCTCTATATATAAATCACATGCCAACACTTGCTATATTTCTTCCTCCTTATCTGTTCTAGAGTCCTTTACACACTGCTATCTCTCTTTTAACATTCTCCTATATCATCTTGAATGTCTCCTCTCTCTCTCTCTCCTCTCCCTCTCTTCTCTCTCTCTCTCTCTCTCTCCCTTTCTTTTTCCCTCCCTCTCTCTCTCTCTCCTCTCTCTCTCTCTCTCTCTCTTCTTTCTCTCTCTCTCTCTCCTCTCTCTCTCTCTCTCTCTCTCTCTCTCTCTCTCTCTCTCTCTCTCTCTCTCTCTCTCTCTCTCTCTCTCTCCTCTCTCTCTCTCTCTCTCTCTCTCTCTCTCTCTCTCTCTCTCTCTCTTCTCTCTCTTCTCTCTCTCTCTCTCTCTCTCTCTTCTCTCTCTCTCTCTCTCTTTCTCTCTCTTTCTCTCCTCTTCTCTCTCTCTTCTCTCTTCTCTCTCTCTCTCTCTCTCTCTTTTCTCTTTCTCTTCTCTCTCTCTCTCTCTCTTCTCTCTCTCCTCTCTCTCTCTCTTCTCTCTCATCTCTCTCTTCTCTCTCTCTCTCTCTCTCTCTCTCTCTCTCTCTCTCTCCTCTCTCTCTCTCTCTCTCCTCTCTCTCTCTCTCTTTCTCTCTCTCTCTCTCTTCTCTCTCTCTTCTCTCTCTCTCTCTCTTCTCTCTCTCTCTCTCTCTTCTCTCTCTCTCTCTCTCTCTCTCTCATTAGGTTTTCAATTTCATCTAAATTTTCTGGTACACTTTCAAGTATTCATTTTTTATTATTATTTTATTATTATTATTATGTTGATTATTATTATTTTATTCAATTACTATTATTATTATTATTATTATAATTTTATTATTATTAAAGCCTCTTCCACCCCTCTCCCCTGGCTACACCCCTCCCATTTAATCTTATTAATACTTTTCCCTTTCCTATTCTTCCTTTCGCAATTCCTGAAAGCTAATTTTGTAATTATCTTGAAATTTTATTTATTTATTTTTTATCTATTTTATTTTTAATAGTTTTTATTTCTTTCTCTTCCCACCCTAATCCTTGTTTATCTATCTATCCCACTCCAATGTGCGTTTCTGAACCTGAGAATTTATGATTTAAATGCATTCATTAATCGTTACTTTCGATATGTGTCCCACTTGCCTCTTATTTCTCTATTACTTACTCTTAAACTGGTCTTGTTAATGTATAGAATAATAATAATAATAGCAGATTTTTTAAATATGTAAATACTTTTTTCTTTTAATATTTAATGTTGACTATATTGTAAAAAAAAAAAAAAAAAAATTTAAAATTTGAATTACTTCATAAAGCTGCTAAATATATTGTAGAACGGTTTTTTTACTTGAAAAGAAAATGATGCAGATGTTGAAACTTCTGCTGTAATTTTTGGGTTTGACATCCGAAAGTTAGAAATCCTTGGTGTGTTTCATTGTAATTGTATTGTAATACATAAACGTTTTATGAGCATTGATTGCTAAAGTCTTTTGATATAAAGGGATGTGTTAATATTTAATATTATTTTTCAATCATTGCATTGTTGTTTGAAACTTTTGATGAATATGCTTGCCTTTTTTTTAATGTTGCTTTGCACGTATATCACTAATTGTGGGTTTGTTTGTTTTGTTTCATAGGCCAGTAATGGACCTCGTCCAAATTTTGGGGGTCATGGTGGTGGTCTTGGGAAAGGGGGAAGACCCCCCTCAAATCCTGTTCCAAATCCCTCTGGCCCTACATACAATCGCCATTCATGTGTGTCTTCATCCTCAAACACCAGCACCAACCACCGTTTCAGCACCAGAGCTCGCACCATCACCACCATCAACAGCAACAACAACCGCAACAGCATTCAGGGCATCATCAACAACAGCAACAACAAGTGCCTGCTCACTGGTCGGGGCCTTCT
>JABUQX010130988.1:2500-7500 GCA_015478945.1 Trachelipus rathkii | reverse complement strand
GTGTATCTTGTGCCTCTGGTTCAGCCGCTGGTGTTGCAATTTTGGGGATGATGATGATGACCTCATTTTCGAGATCGTGAGAAAGTTATTTTTATTATAAACAAATCCGATTGAACCTTGATTATAACTGAGGTAGGAACAAGTTAAATTCCTCAGTTATTACTAAATACTAATGGGAAAATGTTTTTATATTATCAAATAACGATTGCTAATAATGTACATACTTCTCATCCGTTCCTCTCTGAAACAGAGAAGGAAATCATTCTAGTTATTGTGCATCATTAATAATAATAATAATAATAATAATAATAATAATAATAATAATAAATATGGTCGGGATCATTAAGATCGTCGACATCAGGGGATGAACCACAAGTTGACGAAATACCGCAGTGAGGGTGCTTTCGCGGTCTTGTGAACCCCTAGGGGGGATTTTTTTTACCGTGATGGCACTCCCTTAAGTGTATGGTAAGGGGGAGAGGGGCTTTCCTTTTGATTTTCGTCATATTTTTCTACTACTGTTTCCGGTGTATGTTGCGCACCTCACCTCCAATCTGGGGGAAAGAGGAAGAAAAAAAAATATATATATATATATATATATATATATATATATATATATATATATATATATATATATATATATATATATATATATATATATATATATATATATATATATATATATATATATATATATATATATATATATTTATATATATATATATATATATATATATATATATATATATATATATATATATATAGTAGATAGAGTATATATATATATATATATATATATATATATATATATATATATATATATATATATATATAATTAACTTTCAGGAGAGAGGGAGGTTAAAGCCTTCTTAAAGAATTTTTGCCTAATAAATTGAAAACGTAATTTCATTAAAATTTTTAAAGATGTTACAATTAGATTAAAATCATTTATTTTACTTTTGTAGGTGAGTTCCAACCTTCTTTTCACAATCAGTCTGCATCTTAATAAATTGGTAAATTTCATTAAATATCAGACTTATAAAACTAAAGTTCAGTCTAATAGAAAAGCGTTTTGCTATTTATCCCGAATATATATATATATATATATATATATATATATATATATAGTATATATATATATATATATAAATATATATATATATATATATATATATATATATATTACAAAATATTTTTTTAAACTCTAAAAAAAGTAAAATCTATAAATATATATATATATATATATATATATATATATATATATATATATATATATAGCAGGAGTATATATAGATATGTTTATATATATATATATGTTTATATTTTTCTGCTGACGCGATTTTTTTATAGAAAAAAATAAAGTAGATATATATATATAAATATATATATATATCTCTATATATATATGTGTAAAATATATATATATATATATATATATATATATATATATATATATGCTATATATATATATCCCTGTATATATATATATATATATATATAATTTATTTATTTTCGCCCATTGCCACCGGTAAATAGATCCTTCCCTCCTCCCTCCCACTCCATGCACTTGACTCGTTGGGACAAGTTGCCAATTATCCTTTTCTAGTTTAATTCACCTGTCGCGTTCGTTCCATGATTTCAGGATTTCCGAAACGTTTTTTAAATAATTGTCATGAATGTTAGGGAATTAGTACATATTAAATTTTATAATTTTGTTGTTTAATCTTAATTTGAGAGAGTTCAAAAGTTGAACGTATTTTTTGCTGAGCATTTTTTTTTTTTTAATTTGTTGATACTGTACATAGTTATTTATAGTAAAAACAACAGCCGATGTTTAATATTTTTATTGTGGTATTTGGTAACTTTTTTTAATATTTTTTTTTCGTAATGTGGAACACATTGTCAAGGTCTTTAAAAGGACCAAGAAGCTATTGCCTTTTAGTCCCATGCATTCGCTTGTGTGTTTGTACGTACGTGCGTGTATGTTTGTTTGTGTTTTGGTTTGAGATATGCAATGATGATTTTTTTTTCTTTTTTTTTTTTTTTTTTGAGTAATTCTTCCCGATGAAACTCACTTAGAGCATTCGTATTTCAGTTCGTCATTAGATGTTGTGTCAGAAATAAATAATTCTGAAAAAAATACGTTTGCGTGTTTTGCTCATTTCGTTTTTTTTCTTTCTTGTGGAAGCAGGCGTATGTGTGGTGGATTGAGTAATAAATGAAGGTGAAACTCTTGGTTTTTTGTTGGGGTTTGTATTCTAGGAAATTGTAGGGCTTGAGTTTGCATTGTTGGTGGGGAACTTGCAATCTCCTTCTTCTTTATATAATGGAATATATTAGTTTTTATTGCCTTTCTTTTTTGCTATATATATATATATATATATATATATATATATATATATATATATATATATATATAGAGAAAGTATATATATATATATATATATATATATATATATATATATATATATATATATAGTATATATATATATATATATATATATATAGAAGAGGCCAGGGTATGTAACTAGAAAACTATAACATCTACAGGAAAATAAATAACATTTTTGATTTCAGTAATTTCATCGAGGAAACTTAAAAAAAATTATTTTATTCTAATATTTATTAATAACTCCTTAAAATTTAGTAATATATTAGCTGAAATAGTGCAAGCTCTGATTGACCTTGAAAGCTGCAGTAGTCTGGAGGAAAGCTGCTGTATCACTGCTTTTTGGAGAAAAGAGCTGTTTTTTTTTGTATCCTTTTAGGGGTTCTGAGCTGATGGAGGGACAGAGGGGGACGAAGTTCCCGTCGTCCCCTGGTAGGCCGAGAAACCCTGACTCTATCCATCGTTTTGTTTACTCGTGGGTATTCGTCCGTTTTAAAAAAAAAAAAATTCAACATTTGGCAACTTTTCTTGCATACTCGGGAGTAAGCCGCATCTTTGATTTATCAAAGAACAGTAATTTTTTCAACAATTTTAACAATTTTTAATTTTTTAAAAGTTATTTTTATTTTTTTACTCAAAAATGTTCTGATTAATAAATGATATTTATTTTCGTGTAACTGTTATAGTTTTTTAGTTACAAGAAAAAATGTAGAATGTTAATATAAAATTAAAGTTTATTTGCCCTTTGGTTATGAGTAATGTGGCATAATCAAAATCTGGTTAGGATCAAAATTTCTTAAAGAGAATATAAATAATTTAATAGTTTGGTTAATTTTAATTTTGAAATGTAATTGGGCGTGGTTGAAACCCTTACATTTCAGGTTTTTTAATACCATTATATATGGGTAAAACTTTAAACAAACAAATGTACCCCACCCCACCCCTCCCATCTTAAAGACCAAGCTTTAAAGAAAACCCATTAATTAATTAAACGAATCGAAGGTTTTGTGAATGTTACCAAGATTATATTCAGAGAGAAAAGTTGGTGGTAGATATTTCTATAGCACATAAGGGATGGAGAGAAGTGTATAGCATTACAATCCTTCCTAGTAGCATTTCCTTCTGGGCAATTGTTCTTGAGGAATATATTGTTGTAATGTCGACACGTGGCATTTTCGGGCAGTGTATTACACATTGCTTAGATAAGCTAGATTCTTTATTATTTGCCCTGTTAATAAATACTAGCAGAAAAGATAGCAGAGGGGTCATCGTCCAAAAGGTAGTTTGGAAGACTTTTTTTCTTAAATAAAGTTCTCGTCTCACTAGGAGGGAACTATTCTGGTAATCGAACCATGACTCTTGCCTCACGATTCAGCTACGATCTACTGCTAACTTTTACCAATGATCGTATCGAAAGCAGATACCTCCCTCCTTAATCTGAGAACATACTTCGCGATTGAAGGTCCATTATAATGCTGTAGATTCACCTTGAGGTTTATTGAAAATTAACTGAGTTTGATATAAATACTAACGCCCATAAAATCGCCTAGCAATAACTGGCATAAGAGGTTTTCATAAGATTTAGTATTTTTCTGCTAGATAAATGACATCATTGAAAGTTTAAAAAAAAAAAAATGAAACCACCAAATGTTGACTGAATTCAGAAATGATATTTAACTTAGGGTATGTTTGGTTCTTTATTTAATAAGCATTTGGAAAAACTTGAGATTCTTCCCTTCTCCAACAATTTCTACAATATCTACCTCAGTAAATAAATTTTTATATTCTAACTAAAGATCTTTTGTAAATTAGATAGAGATGTACAGGAAATTGCAACATATATATATATATATATATATATATAAAGTATATATATATATATATATATATATATATATATATATATATATATATATATATATATATATATATATATATATATATATATATATATATATATAGCCAGCATCCCGAAAGCCCCACATGTAACTTTAAAATTATAACAGCTACAGAAAAATAAACATTTTTGATTTAAGCAAGCAATTTCATCGATGAAACAAAAAAAAATTATTTTATTCTAATATTTATTAATAACACCTTAAATATTAGTATAATCTTAGGTCTGGCAAGCGTACGTTCTCATCAACCTTCCATTCCTGCAGTAATACGAGAGCAAGAGTTACCAAATAGTCTTTTCTTGTTTTATTTGCCTTGAGAAAATACATTTTTCTTTTAGTTCCTTTAGGGGTTCGAGCGACGAGGGACAGAGGGGGATTGTCCTGTAGGCCGAGAAACCTGACTCTGTCCATCTTTCTGTTTACCTGTGGGTATCTTTAGTTAAAAAATCAACATTTAAGCACCTGCGCGCTCCTCTTCGAGTACTCGGTTCTTCGAGCCCTTTCGCATTGTCAAAACGGTACTATTATGTTGTTTTGGCAACATTTTAACAATTTAAAATTTAAAAGCGTTATTTTATTTTTTTTATTTCTATGGTTAAAATGTCTCCTGATTAATAAAGATACTGGTTTCGCAAGCAGCATAGTTTTTTTAGTTAATTATGTTTTTTTCGATGGTTATAAAAATATATATATAATATATATATATATATATA
>JABUQX010130987.1:0-44673 GCA_015478945.1 Trachelipus rathkii | reverse complement strand
GGTGGCATTGGCAATATTGCCCAAAGTGTTAAAGTTATTAACCTTTTGCATATGGGATTATATGTAGCATTCTATCAACGAAATAGAGTTTTGAAATGTAGCAATATTATTTTATCTTATTCCAGATCTTAACCGACCCTCCTTTATTATTTTGCGACGAACCAACTACTGGATTGGATTCGTACAATGCAAGGAAGTTAGTAAAAATGATGAAAGAAATGGCGGCTAGAAGAAAAACTATCCTTTGCACAATCCACCAGCCCTCATCTGAAGTATTTGCGATGTTTGACAGGCTCTTGCTTTTAGCTGAAGGGAGAATAGCTTTCTTGGGAAGTTCAAAGGAAGCCTTAGAGTTTTTCGACAGGTAAGAATTTTCCCAATATTCTTTTCATTTTTAAACAAAAAATTTGTTTTTTCATTCACTTTGCTCTTACATTTACATTTTTAACATTGAAATAAAAACGTTAAAAATTTTAGTTAAATTATTTGTTATATACACATTAGTCGAATTAATTTAGATGAAGAAAAATATACAATAATATAAGCTAGTCAATTTCAAATACCTTATAGGGACTGAGAACCCCCTCAGATGTTTAGTTTTTCTTCACATCAAGGGCTACATTTGTATATTGTACAGGTATTGAGTATTATAATTAGTGCTAATAATAATAATGTTAAAGATAATAGTGATAGTGTTTGGGTTAGTGAGAATATTTTATTGATTAACAGTGCTAGTGTTAGATGAAGGTAGTAATCTTTTAAGTGCCATTTCAACTTTAACTGTTAGTTATATAGGATTTAATAATTAGCTAAAAATAATTGCGTAGTGATATGATATATTTGTAATTATGTATATATTCATGCATGTATATATATATAATGTATTATCATGCATGTAGTATATATATATATATATATATACTGATACTATATTATATATATAGTATATATATATTATATATATATAATATATATAGTATAATATATCATGGAGTTAATTGAAATGATTAGATAATTAATATAATGATAATATTAATGAGTTAATGATAATGATAATGGTTAATAATAATGGATAATGAGATAGTGTTGATAAGTAATAATAATAATAATAATAATAATAATAATAATAATATTAGTCAATTAATAATAATATTAATAATTAAAATAATAATAATAATTATAATAATAATAATAATAATAATAATAATAATAATAATCAATAATAATAATAATAATAATAATATTATTATTATTATTATTATATTATTATTATTATTATTATTATTATATATGATTATTATATTTTATTATTATTTTATATTATTATTTATTATTTTATTAATTATTGAATGATAATGATAATGATAATGATGAATGAATAATGATAAAATATAATGATAGATGATAATGATAATGATAATGATATGGATAATGATAATGATTATTTATAATAAATAATTAATAATAATAATAATAATAATAATAATAAAAATAATAAATAAATAATAATAATAATAATAATACTCACATAATAATAATAATAATACTAATAAATGATATTATAAACTTGAATCAAGGCTCCTTTTTTTGAGTCACGTTTGAAACCGCAAATAGTCGGCGTTCTCTTCTACGCGGGACGTTTAATAATTCACCGACCCTCGCAGTACTCCCCCGGAACGAGTTCGTTTCTAGACGACCGAGCATCGAAAGAGAATCTGCGCGAACAACTTCGCTCGTGTCCACATCATGCTAAGGGACATTTGAACATAACATCCAACATGCAGGTGAACATGGGCTACAGCCAGATGGATTCAAAGTTGTAAATCGCGGAATTTTTTCTTCGTTGAACAATTATTATTATCTATTATTATTATGATTATTATTATATATGATTATTATTTTATTTATTAATTATTTATTATTATTATTATTATTAATTTTATATTATTATTATTATTATTATTATTATTATTAATATTATTATTATTTATATCTATTATTATTACTTAATCATTACTATCTATTATTATTATTATATTATTATTATTATTATGCTTTATTATTATATTATATATTATTAATTATTATTATTGACTTAATTATTATTATGATTATTATTATTATTATATTTTATTATTATTAGTAAATATAGTATGTTTATGATTTGTATAAGATTTGGAGATAAAAAAGCACAGTAATTATTATACTGAGCCATTATTTATTATTATATATAATAGTTATTATGGCGTGTAAGGCGATCTATTATTAATTATTTGGGGGAGGTTATGGTTGTATTTCTCAATAAGTTGTGGTAAAATATTATAATAATTCATTTTATTATTGTATTCAAATATAGGAAAAAATATTTTTATCCTATTATGTATGTATATATAAATATCTATCTATAAATATCAAACAATTGATTAATTATATATTTATTATGTTATAAAATTATTATTATTCCCACTGGGTCTTGATTATTATTATTAATTTATTATTATTATTCCGGTTGTTGATTAAATTATTTATTATTTATCCTATTGTTTATTTTTTATTAATTGTTATTATTAAATATTGCGATTATGGTATTATTCATTATTATTAATATTAGTTATGTTTATTATTATTATTAGTAATCGTTATTATAAACTAATCTTCTCATTTGTGCAAAGAGTTTGAAAAGCGGGTACCCGCACCAATGGTACCTTCGTGGAATATCTCCGTAAAGATGATTTAGCTTTACCCCAAATTTACTCACATGACAGTCTTCCAATGACATACTGCTTTTTAATCCTCTTACATGCTTCCCTCAAATGGAAGAAATAGGTTTTCTAGCTGTTACATGCAGAAAGTCAAAGGGTTTTTATTAGTAACTCCGATCTCTTAGTTTTAACATATCTACGAATAAACAAAATCTTTTAAAATCAATGTCAATCACTCGTAAGTAGTAGTCGATTAGTGAGAAATATTTTAGCTCAGGGTAGTAAGTAGTAGTAGTAGTGGTTATTGCGTTTCCGCAGTAGTGTCAAGTAGTGAGTAAGTAGAGTTAGTAGTAGTGAGTAAGTCAGTAGTAGTAGTCCCAGTTAGTAGCTAGTTGTATAGTAAGTAGTATGTTTAGTAGCAGCTTGGACAACGATAGACGAACGTGTAATTATTGAATAGTTAGCTAAGTTTTAATTGTTAGACGGTTAATTTAGAGGAGATTATAAGGTTTGGGAATCATGTCCAGCGAATATGGTCTTTTTTTGTGTCATGCTTCCAAGCCCTAAAGAATTCTCATCTCCATTTATTTTAATCTATTAAGAATTAAAAATAAAATTATGTCGGTACAATTTCTATAGGCAAGAAATTTCCTTTCCGGCAAAATTTGGCTAAATGATTCCAATCAAGAATATGTATTATGAACAAAATTTAAAAACGTAACAAATTTAAAAAAATATTTAAATGAAATCTTAAAACTAACTTACCTTTTAACTATAAATGTGCAATATTTACGGTACACTTGTTACTTTCTTCTTAGATATTACTCCACTTCCTGTAGTGAATAAAAACTCTCGACCTTTTCTTCTCGGACTTCTCTATTTTGTTTTCTCTGCTCGTACTATTTTCTTTCTCCCCATGCCAAAAAAAAAAAAAAAGAAAAAAAAAAAAAGAGCTAAATGGCTAAATGGCTTTGTATTGAGTTCTTCAATTTTTCTCTCTTAAAAAGGATTACTCTGACAATCATTGACTTGGTATTTCTCTATTTCTATGGCATACGCCAGATCGGGATTTCGAGTCAACTCAAATCCTTTCTATTGTAGAAGTGTTTTCCGCAGTTTTTTTCATAGAGTGATTTTCGCATTGCCAATTACAAGGCTCTCCCCCGCCTCCACCCCTTTACTCTCTCTCTCGTCTTCTTCTCTCTTCTCTATTTGTTTCTCCATTAAGATTGTTCCTCCTAATTATTCTTCTCCAATTCAGAGCGGAATAAAACCACAATCTTCTATCACAACAGCGAATGACAGCTATTTTTGACGATGATGAATTTTACATAAAAAAAAAAAAAAAAAAAAAAAAAAAAAAAAAAAAACGTATCGAAGGTTGTGAACGCTATAATTCGTGCATAATATTCTCTCTTCTCTCTTCGATTCTCTTCTGAAAATATTTAAGTCTTCGACTTGAAGACTTTATAATGATTCTTTGCTACATGACAACTCACTCTTGCTAGACACGTCTTCCAATAAAGTAAGCCTGCAATTGAGGTAATGAACACTTACACCTAATACCCTTTAACTACTGGCTTAATTTAGCATTTCGCTTACACAAAGCCGCCGAATCTGCTCTTCAGTGACTCCCTTATGCTACACTCTTCAGCTCATTCTAATTTCTATTGGTGTGACTACTCTAACTCATCCTACTTCGCACCGGTTCTAAACCTCTGGTTTCCCCGTCGGTTTCTCGCTCTGATTCGCGTATTCTTGCCGTGCTCTGCTCCTCCTAAACTTATTCTCTCGTCTTGCGTACTGTCTGTTAAATAGGTTATATATTTATGATATTATTGAATTCATTAGTTAGTATATAATAAGTAGTAGTATAGATTATGACTCATTTATACTATCATATATATAAGATCTTAATAGATATTAATATATATATCATATATATTATTATATATATACATTAATATAATAATAATAAGTTAGTGCTCTTTACTGAAAATAGGAATATATTCAGGACACGAATTTTCTTAAATGAAAACAATAGTTTCTGCTGTAACAAATTTACAAATTTAAAATATACATCTCATGTGCTAAAGCAATGGGAAGTTAAATAAATTATGAACAAAAAAATCTCGGATTTATATTACAGAGATGTTCTCTATGGAAACTGAGTATAGAGAAGAAAAAAAATTAAGTATATTTTTATAAAAACGAATATTCTCATCTATACAGGTGCATGAATTTTGAATCTATAATTAACTTGGTCTACCATCATATATAATAATTGCAGTTTTATATTGAATTGAGTGAGATTATGGAGTTATCAATAAAACAAGCTCTAGTGGAACATACATATGACTCATATTTGGCCTCTTATGGAGGTCGCTAGATCGATCCTACTAGAAACCCAGCAATGCTACAGTGTCCGTATAGATAATAAGTGCAATTAAATTAAATTATATCTCGCTTCGTACAAGTTACATCCTTATACTCTTACTGAAGTTCAAGCCTATGACGACAGCGTCATTTAGAATCTAGTTAAACTTATAAACTTTTGTGAACTACATTTTAACTTTTAATAATACTAAGACATCCGAATAATGAAAATACTATTGTACAATAATACAAAATGATATACTAGAATTAACTATTATATAATTAAAATCACTAATATTTATATCTTTATACTTACTCTATCTATTATTACTTTCCATCCTGATAGAATTATTATATTATTAATATATAAAAAATTATTGGATATACGCGCTTAACTACTCCTGATATATACTTATCTAAGTTATAATAAGTAACATAGTACGTACACAATCCATTTTGATCAGACGAAGCTAGTATCTTGCATACATTTACTATTAGCTCTTTAGTATTTATTAACTACTGAGTACTCACTCAATCTCTTGAGTGATCGATTATTATATTTGTTAGACTTTCGCGTTTATACTCTAGGTTTTAGTGACACATCTCTGAGATTGTGTGTTTAGTCGTTTGCACTCTCAGGCTCAGTCTTCTGTTCGTATGGTTTGAGGGGTTTGCCTAAGGCTATTCGTCTACAAGGTCTACCTCACGCGTGTACGTTAGTATGTTTTCTATGCTTTATGGTCATCTGTTCACTTCTTTTACCACCTATACAAAATTTTAAATGTATTCCTCATATTCAATATATATTTAAAAATAAACAGTACGTACTCTAGATTAGTGATATTTTTTCAATCCACGCGTACAACAACCAACAATATATCAGATAAGCTCACATGATTTTATCCATTACTATATGCATACGTATATTTTTTTATCTAGTAACAATAAATTTGGAACTCCAAATGCAGGCTTAGTTGTTATACCATATCTATATCTTTAATAGTATCATCAATGTTATGATCGTGAATAATTTGTTGACGATTCACTTTGCTATATTTTTAGTTCTGTTATAATTAAATATGCTTCTTCAATATTTTAGTACAATTCACACCTTCAAACGTACTAGTAAATGATTTATTTAAACTATACTTTAAATGTCGGGATTGGAAATACTTGAATTGCATGAAGAACTATTTACTGAAGGCAACTATAGAAAAAGTAAATATATCTTTTAGAAACTTATTTATTATATTATATTGTTGATTGATAGAAGTTTCTTCAAGTGATTCTTATTTCCTCATAATAATAATATCTAAAAATGGGTAGATAGAATAAACTATTAAAATGAATATGTTAGGACATGAGAATAAAGGACTGTAAAGATGTTTGAGATAAATTTGAGGATAAATAAATTAAGCTAATAGTTAGGGTGGTATAGACTTTAATTCAGAGAGTAACTATCGATAAGTTACTTATCTCAATCTAATAACTCTTTAATATACCTAAAGTAGCTACATATATTTTCACAACTTTTATCAAATTAACACATAGTAAACATAACAGTACACTCTGCTCAAAAACTAATGTATTCCGTACTTATAAGGATCATAAGTAATATATATCACTTTGTACACAGTTAAAGGATGTTAATTGTCACATATAAACCTCAGTATCTCACCTTCCTACCAATTAAACTATAATACAATTTAATAAGTAAATAATAAACTCAGAGACATTTATGTTTTAAGAATGTTGATCACATACATCTACATATACCTTCACACTTGCGGACTTCTCTATTATTCACTAATACCATTAACTACTATTACTCTTATAATTGTTTGTACATTTACTCTCAAACCCTTTCGCACTTCACATACCTCTTGGCCAAACCCTCGTATTCACATATACTTCAACTGCTCCTCAGGAATTTCATACCACACTCAAAAACACCCACTATTCTTAATTGAATACTTTATATTAAATAATCAATGAGTAGGATTAAACCCTCCATCATTATCTTATATCGATTTCACAAATATTTTCTTCCTAATCATTACTTTTATATAAGAACCTCATTTCCTACTACTCCTTGCACAACCCCCCCCTTACTACATACTATTGTTATCTTTTATTCAAAACTACCATAATATAATATTAACATAATGCGATCACTGGAAGTAAATACACATCGGCATCAACTATCTTTTATATAGGAAAGTATTAATTAATAACTACATTATTAACCATCCTCTATCATAAACTCCATTATTTTTATCTTATATATTATATTTAATATAGATATATATTTATATAATATATTATAATTATTTATAAATATATTTATATATTAATAATATTTTAATATATAATATAGATTATATTTTAATTATAAGTATGAAATTATAAATGATATATTATATGATAAAATATATATGTAATATATAATTATAATATATAATATATACTTATATATAATATGAAAATTATATATATATTGATGAGGAAATAATACTATAACATTAGCAGAAAGAAACCCATTTTGCGTGAAATATAACCAATAGAATGAGTCATTTGAAGAATTTTTGATAACAACGCTTATCTGTTGCAACCCAAACCATCAAGTTAACAATAAGACAAAACGGCAGATTTAGGTCCACATGAACCCGGACATCTATTTAAAATGATAATATATATCATATATATTATTATATATATATATTATAATATATATTATATATATATTTATATATATATATATATTATATATATATACACCTATAATAACTTACTATATATATTATATATATATATATTAATATATATATATATATAATATATATATATATATTAATATATATATATATATAATATAATATATTATTTATCTTTCATATATATCATATATATTATATATATAATATTTATATATGATGTTTGGATGCGAGTAATGTGAGTAATAAATATCCTTTCAACAGACCATTAGTTTTCCTTCACTGAACCCTCCGAAATTTGGACAGGAAATTTTGACACAAATTTATTTGTATCTTATTTAAGGAAAGATGTTAGAAAGGATAGAAGGTCTTAGACCCCAATACTTAAATAGCTGGCTTGTATAGTAATAAGGTTCTAATATGTCAAATTTTTTTGCCATTGAATAAATTCCAAATTTCATGGAAGGGATTCTTAGATTAAGTAATTAAAAAGGAAAAGTAAAAAAATTTTGACCATCTGTACACTTCCCCAGTTCGGTAAATATAATTTTCAAAAACTTTTTCGAGGAATTTAGTACTTTATATACCTTTTTTTGTTTACGGGATTGAAATTTTGGCACACAGTATTTTGAGCAAAAAATTTGCGAGAAAAATAAATTCGAAATTTGAGATTTGTTATTATAAGCTCCAAACCGAAACAGTTAAGAGGCTTCTTTCTTAAAGCTTTCAAAAGCTGATGAAAATTGATTGAAAATCAATCACTGGAATTGAAAATTGATGAAAATCAAGTCCAT
Source organism: Trachelipus rathkii (assembly GCA_015478945.1). NCBI lineage: Eukaryota > Metazoa > Arthropoda > Malacostraca > Isopoda > Trachelipodidae > Trachelipus > Trachelipus rathkii. Next base: position 36,087 of record JABUQX010130987.1, on the reverse strand, counting down.
CACATGCTCAGAAATTGTTCATGCAAACATGAGTGCAAATACGCATTTAAACCATATAGGTCAGGTTTTGTTTTAGGCCTTCCAAGTTCAGGTTATGGTTATGTCAGAAAAGAGATTTTCCATTTCCTTAGAAATTATATATTATATTTTATTATTGGTGTAGCAATCTAAAAATAAATAATAAAAGCTTTTTTTAACTTTGAAAACTTAAGTTCTTGAACCTATTAACTGCAACTTAAATATGTGAACTTAACTTATAACAATGATTATTAAGTACCCCTTCTTTATTTATTAATTTTTCACAGTCATGTATTTGTCTGCTACCCTATCAATGGTTCTACATAAAGTTCCCTTTTTATATAGAATTTACTATTTATATCTACTTTCATGGCTCTTTATAATAATAATAATAATAATGGTAATAATAATAAACACAAAACATAAGCAAACGTCAGCAACTGATTTTTAACACCCAGCTGGTAACATTGAAACGACTCACCGGCAAACACTATGAACAAACACTGACGGAATATTTCGAATGAATCGCTTAACATACGATTAAATTTTAGTTCCTGTATGGATTAATTGATATTACGTTTTACTATATGTTAAATACTACATTTAAGTATTCGATTATTGATTATTTTTATATCGATATTTGTTGAGATGTTCAAAATTTTCTTTTGTGTGTACTTGAAAAAATGTGATTAAAATATTTAGGGCTTCGGGATTAGATATTTCATGCTTACGAGTTTGAATATTACTTCTGTTGGAAAAACCTAGAGGACTACACAACATCCCTAAATCGATTCAATTTATTTGCCGATATGCCCAGAAACGCAGCGTTTGAATGTATGCGTCAAAGGAAATTTTAAATAAACTATAAAAATATAATATAATAATATAATATAATAATATAATAACGTATAATGATAAAAATATAATTATTTCCTTAATTCTGGAACCTAGAGGACTACACAACATCCATAAATCGGTTCAAATTATTTGCAGACATGCAGACTTATCGCTTTTTAGCAACCTATTCTTCTTCTCCATTCGAAAACCCTTTTTTAAACTTTCCAGTCCATCTCCCTGGATTATGAATTTTAAACAAGTGTTTGGTATTCTATTCTCTTCATTCCACATAAACTTTACTTTTAGTAAATGTCATTCTTTCTCTTTTTAACCATTCAACGGGATTTCTAACAATATTATTGGAAAGACTTAGTATTCTTCCTCAAATATACTCAGTTCAAGAGGTGCTATAAAATATCACATATTGTAGTATACTCGTATTTATTAGCAATTAATTATATTATATTTAACAGCTACGAACAGTTGAGACGCGATTTTGAGATATAGAGTAAGTATCACATTCCGATTAGGACGCAGTTTCTTTGTATCCTAAAGCACTGCAGTTGCATTCCTGCAAATCGACTCTTTTAAACTACGATACAGGGTCAATAAAATCATCGTCAATTCAAAGTCTATAAGATTACGTCCTCAATGTTCCTTTTTGAATACCGCTTTGGTTATTTAGTTTTAAGTAATTGGAACTAAGAATATAACTTCACTATATATTATTACTAATACATATATAATATATATGACATAATATACATATATATATGATATGATATATATATATATAATAATATATATAAATATATATTATATAAATATATATAATTATATATATTATATATATTAGTATATTCATAGTATATATATATATATTTATCATATATATTATATATTAATATATAATATAATATATAAAAATATAAATAATATATATATTATATAAATATATATATAAACTATAATTACTAAATTATATATTAATATAATATTAATAATAATATATAATAATAATATATATATATAATAAAATGTAAAATTATAAGAATAAATATATAAAATTAAAAGAAAGAAACAGAAAAAAAGTGAAGAAGAAAAAAAGAAAAGAGAGAAAAACAAAACAGAACGGAAGAAGCTACAGAAAGGGGGAACCAGCACAAACCAACAAAAAGATAGCAACAGGGCGGAAAAAGCAAAAAAGTAGAAACAAAGGTCTCTGCTTTGTTGACAGGGCACGGGGGAGGGGAATTTAGCGGCGGGATATGCGAGGGCGCGGGGGGGTGGCGGGGGGAGCCGGGGAGGTGTGGCGATGCGGGTGGGGGTCTGGTCGGTCTTTCCTCGCTTTTTGTTTGCTGTTGTTTTTTTCTTTTTGCTTGGGCCCTGGCACTGGTTCATTTTGTCTTTTTGTTCTCTTACTGGTCTCGCTCTGCTCTGTCCCTCTCCGTCGGCCTCCTCTCTCTCTGTGCCTATCACGGGGCTTAGAGGTAGGAGGGTGGGATACGGGGGGTGTGGGGTCCGCTGTCGGTGGTGCTGGGGTTAGGGGTGTGTTGGGTGCCGTCCTTGGCCGGGCAGTCGGCTCTTGCTTTTATTTTCTTTTCTTTGTGTGGGGAGCCGGTCGGGGGGGGCGGGTGGGGGGGAGGTCGATATCGAGGGAGGCGAGGGGAGTGGCCGAGGGGAATTAGCAGTGATTTAAATTCTTTTTCTCGTGTCTTCTCGCCCGTGTTTGCTCCTTCTCCTGCTTCTTTGTTGCTTGCTCTTCTTTTCTCTCTTTGGCAAGTGACGTAGTGGGGAGATGCGGATGTGGAGCGGTGGTTAGAGAGTGGGGTAGGAGCGATCGCACCGTGCTCTCACGCGGCGAACGTCAATCGGGTGCGTCGGTGAGTGTGCTTGCAAGATTGGCACGTCAGCCGCGGTAGGACGGATCGGCTGACGCCGACCACTGGCGCTCTACGGCGTGCAACCGCTGCACCGGCCCGTTGCCGGCGCCGGTGGCTGAGCGCCCGTGCTAGGTCTTCGTGGGCGGGGTGTGTTGGGAGGAGAGGTCGTGCGCGAATTAAACGTTAACTTTATTTAATATATTTAAATAATAGAATGTTAATATTTATATGAGTTCTTAAATTTATTCCATCTTTATTGTATTATTATATTATTATCTTATGGTTGTCTACGTTGTCTTCATAATTTATTAATATATAATTATTATAATATAATTATTTATATTATATTATTATCATATAATATAATTATATATATATTATTATTATATATATTAATTAAATATATTATATATCTATATATATAATATAATTATATATAATATGATATATATATATATATTATATAATATATATATATATATATTATATATATATATATGAATATTATTCTTTATATATATATTATTATATATAATATTATTGTATAGTATATAATTAAATTTTGCTCAAATGGTTAGAAACTTAAAGAAAGTGCTTTAAAAAAGACGAACGGAAAAATCGTAAGTAGAAAACAACCAATTATAATTATTATTACCTGATATTATTACACACACATTCACCGATTTATTGAAATTGATTTTATTTTTATGTTATAATCATTATCATTGTGGAAATTGAAACTGTTAATTTAAACAAAATCAATTAATTTTTTAATTTCATTTCTCATTTTCAAATCAAATTAATTTTTATTTAATTTCATTTTACTTTCAAATAATTTTCATTTACCAAATAAATTACTTTGATTTTGAAATTAAAATTGGCAAATTTATTCTAAAATTTATCATTTAGTTTTTTATTAAAGTTTAAAAGCTCTTTCAAAACTATTTCGAAAGACCCATGTTAAAAACTTTCTAAAATATCTAAATTTTCAAACTAGAAACCAATTTTTATTTGAATAAAATTTTCTTAATTCTTTTCTTATAAATAATAATAATAATAATAATAGAGTAATAATAATATAATAATAATAATTAATAATGAAATAAATATAATATAATATAATATATAATATAAATATTTATATATATTTAATAATAATAATATACAAATCACCATTGAACGTTTGGATATCATATAATATATTTTATATCATGTGATTTTTATATAGACTAAATGGTAGCAAAATGTATTAATTATTATATTATAATATTAAATTATAAAATAAATACATTACTAAAAGTATATTAATATATATATTATATACTATATATTATAATATATATATATATATATATTAATTAATATATATAATATATATATAGTATTATATATATTATATAATATTTATTATTATTTATATTAATATAATATATATATAATATATATATATTAATATAATAATAGTTAACTATTATTATATTATAGATATATAGTTACATTATTTTAATAATATATACTAATATAATGATATATATATTATATAAATATATATAATTAATATATATTGCTTAATAGAGATGGTAGCTAGTATTATGTATATGTGTGCTCAATTATGTTACTTTAATTTCAGCCGAAAAGAAAGTCCTCTGGGTTTTGCTAGACGTAGTTTGTTTTTTATCTTAATTTGAATGTTTGGTTTTACTCTTTATCCTATAATCCTCAAATACATTCATATAAGTATTACCATTTGCAAATGTGTCTTTTATAGTCAAAGACCTATATTGAGTTGTGTTTTATGAGTTGATTTTTAATTAATACATACAAGAATATATTAAAAAAAATATAAAAAACAAGAAAGTTAATACAAAAATCCACTATTCCCTGGTATATAACATTCTGCTTCACGATAATCACAGTTTTTTTGATAATCTTATATAGAAAAAATAGTCTCCAATTCAACTCACAATAGAGCTATAAGAAAACTTTGTGACTGTCTTCACAAGAAAAATAGTATAACAATGTTATAAATATTATGAATTAGAAGAAGATGTAATAATATAATGAACAATGGTTCTTTAACAACCATAAATAGAAGGCAAGTTCGAGATAGCCCATGATCATGTGGGCATGGAGTGTAGTGGAATCTTGAGTTACTTCTCACTTGATCATAACTACTACACTTAAATACGTAACATGTCTATAAAACGTATGGCGTATCGACTAGGGGTTATACTGACGGCTCTTCCTCGCTTATTAATAGTAAAATATACACTCTCGGACTGAGCGAATCTCGTCTCGTCCGTTTTTTATAATATTGGAACCGGCAGGACTGCCAACTGGTGAATTAAATACACAATAACAATGTTACATGATTAAAGAAATAAGGAAAGTTGCCAGAGAGTTGCAAGGGAAATCACGATTTGATTAGGCAATCAGATTCAGAAAAAGGAACATATTAAGTGGAATGAGTTGTAGACTTAGTGTGGTATAATAAGACAAGAAAAAGAAAATGACAATTTATACTATATAATGTACTAGTAACATTATATCAATTATTATGGAAACATAGTGAAGATTTGAAATTCTGCAGGCTGAGTCCAAGAATGTGAATACCAAACACTGCGCCCTATGATTATTAATAAAGGAGTATAAAATAAATCTGGTTTTGAGCGAGATGGACCGCTGGAAAGGTTTTATATACTAAGTTTATCTCGAAATTGGTGAGCCCATAGTACAGAAAAGATAAGTGGTCTAGGCTAACAATTGCGTTCGCGGGCTTTTTATCAGTCAATCGTGCGAACACTCTGACTACTATCGAACCGATTATGGAGTAGTCCTTATCCGAGTCACTCTCTCTTATAAGCGACCATAATTAGTTTGCGTTCGCGGGCTTTTTGTCAGTCTTGGCGGTAATATAAAAGCCAGAGTTGTGCCTCATGGCATATTTCTTATCATAGTAAAGACTATATTAACGTTCGATAAAAACTATAAATTCATATAAATTTTATATTAAAAGAATATAATAATAATAATTTAATTATATTCGTTAAAACTTTAGATACGAAATCCACATTTAAGTCTCATAAAAAAAGTCAAACACATTCTGCGGCTCAAAATCGTTTCTTTGGGCTGCGGCATATCGGCAAATAAATTGAATCGATTTAGGGATGTTGTGTAGTTTTTTATGTTTGTCTAAGTGAAGTACTATTCAATTTAGTGAGTATGTATTTTCTCTCCCTTTTTATTCCAGAGTAGTATCCGTAGTCTAATCCCATCTTACCATTTAAACTTATATAGGGAACGCTCTCTCCATTTTTACCCGAAAATTAGATCAATTTAAATTGAATCAGTGTTTTCATGTAAATTAGGGTAGCTGCATATATAGTGTACTTGTTCGAAATCATTCAAACTGCTAGATCTAGTGGATAGGCTGAGGAAAGAAATCGACCTCACCTCAAGAAGCACCCCGAAAATAAAGAATAACCTCCAGTGTTGTCTATTCGTGTTTGCTTTTTCTTAATCCTTGTTTTTAATTGGATATCTGTATCTCTAAATAAATTGATTGATTGTCGAAAGCAATGTTTGGATCGGGGTAAAGTCAATCTATGTATTCTCTATATGTGTGAGTTTATAAGAATAAATTTGTTTATTTATTGTTTAGGTGTGGTCTGTATATAATTTTCCTATTGTTTTCAATAACTATCGTCTAACCTGGAATTAGTTCCTAAGTTATAAATATTAGTAATAATAATGGCCTAAATTGAAATAAAACCATTAAGGATACTAGATTCTCAAGCAAATTATAGATAAATTTGTATCGATTGCACAATTGACGATCCTTATTATTGTTAAAGTTAAGTATATAAACTAAATTTAAAATTTTTTTATGATTGTATCTTAAGGAGAAATCTATAAAGAGCCATGAAAACGTAGAGTATTAAATAGTAAATTGATATATAAAAAGGAGACTTATGCTAGAACCATTGTTCGTAGGAGTCAATAAAATGATATAATGGTAATTACATGAATAATGATATATGAATTTATAAATCTAATCAAAAAGTAACAGAGATGGTGATAATTATTAAATAATCATATTACTGTTTTCATCCCTCATCCCGTGGGAATTTCTTCTCAAATATATTCCTTTCACACATTTCTCCCAATTCTTTAAAATAATTTAGCTAAATCCTTCAAATATTTATAATTATACCTATAACCAGAAATTTTCATACTTTAAATGAGTTCTCAATCAAAGTATAGCACTTCCAAATTCTAACTCAATTATCAGTAATATTTTATTTACATGTTTCTAAATAGTTTAAGTATTTATTTTAACACATCCCATACTTAGTAAAAGAGATAAAGACACCCAAAGTAAAAATACTTTAATCATAAATCAAAAGACTATAGCAATAAGGGTAATTGAAATATCTCCCTTTCTAGTGAGACAATATAAAGCGTGGGAATAAAAATTCTCATTCTAATACTGAAAGCGGCTAACTTAGATCACTTAAAGGCACAACACTTCCAAATGTCAACATATATGCGCTCGGAAAAGATAAGAAAACCGTATCACTGTTGCATCTGTCATTATAACACGAAATTTGGTTATGAAAATTCTTAAATGCCTCTTTATAAATTTAATTTTTTTAATAGAATAGTCATTAGTCCAGAGCTTTTATGGAATGAAATAGAATCATAATTTGTAGATCGGTATCAGATCAAAGTACTATTAATTAAAAATTTAACAATGCAAGAGAAAATTTATAAATACTAGATAATTAAAAATTAACTTTGCTTCAACTTCTTCATTTGTATTCAAATAATCAATTATTATTTAATATCTAAAGGATTCTTTGAAGTCAATTTTATATCGTATCAGCCTGACTCTCTGGATAAGAATCTCTTTATATATTTGGAAAGAGGTATTCTTTGGTACGTATCAGTCAAAGACCAGATAGGGTATATCGTTGATAAAATACATACCATAGTGAATTTAAACATTTATATTTTTTTAAATATTTTTATTTAATTTTATCTAGAAACTTCGTAGCCAATATTTCTCTTCCTCAGAAAAGCCAATTTTTGTTCATAACCATAATTGCCTCTATCATATTAACACATGCCTTGCTACTAAATGAACTAATTTATTCTCAATCACTATTATCTGAATGTAATCATACCCAAAATAATAAATAATATATAGGTATATATATATATATATATTAATATTATTATTAGAATACTATATATTATATAATTCTACCTATAAGTAAATATGTAATGGATTGTATTAATAAATACTAGTATTTACGAACTAGGGATATAGATTTATTATTATGTATCAATATGAAACTCAAGTTTTTTACATTTTATCTATATTATTTTAACATATACCATTAACATTATATATCTAAATATAAATAGTAAAGTTATAAGATCCTTATTGAAATAATATGGGTAAATTTAGTTATATTATACAATAAATTATGAATAGTATATATATACTAAAAATATATAATCTTATACTAATATTATTTAATAGTATCACCTTTATATTTACGGTAATTATACAGATAAATACCAAGTCTAATATTTATTAAATATATGGGTATCTATTAAGTGTAAGCTTCTAAGACCTTTAGTTCCTGTAACATCTTACCTATAAATATATAAGATATTATTATTAACATTAAAGTAATAGATTGTTATATTATATATATTATTATATATATTATATATATTATAATTATATATGTCTCCATAAATATTACCTTCTCCTCAATTTATGTCAGAGGTTCGAGTGTAATGAACTATCATCTTAATAATATGAGTCTGATTTGATATAAGAGATTAATTTATTATTATATTTTGTTAATTTTATATATTCGAGGCAATTACTAGACATATATCTTTTATTACATAATACTGCATAATATATAAAATTCGGTATATATATATTAAGTGTGTATATATATATTAAGATGTATTGTAATAGTCATATAATACATAAATCCTAAAATAAGTTACATATATAATATTTTTATATTAGATATTTTAGAACACGCATTTAATGAAAGGATACTTTAATATTTATTTTTCAATCACGCCAAATAAATAGGCAATTGCTGAAATTTATAGAGTAAAAACGATATCAATAAGCTGCGTTTCGCTTCTAAATTTATATGATATAGTAAAATATTTCATAATTTATATGCTTCTAGTGTGATAACAGTTGTACAATACTCTTTAATGTAAAACTACCTAGTATATAGTAATATATATATATGATGTTTCAATTACTGACTTAATTTTATTATTGAAAACTCAACGTGATACTATAACCTTTAAAAATATCATATGCTAACTGAAATCTTATATATTTTTATTTCTGTACCTAAAACTTCTACTCAATTCACTTATTAATACCAATATAATATGATTAATTAATATAATATTTATATAGTAGTTTTTAATATTAATATAGTAGTATGGAGAAACATTAGTATATTAAGATAAATATATTTATATATGATATTATAATTTATATATACTTAATTAATAATATATTATAATAATATATTAATATTATCATTATATCTTTAAATAGGTTTATGCCTACATACTGGAATGAGTTGTTATAGATATAGTGGATCACCTATATTGCTATATATTATATATATACTATAAAAAATATTTTTTTTATTTATTTAGTCATTATATTAATTTTGAATATAATATATACTGGTTTATATATACATACATATACTGGTTTTGTATTATGTATATATATATTATATATAATATATAATATATATATATTATAGCTTATATTATTTATTATACTTAGTATATATAGTATATGTACTATAATAATACTATATAATACGATTATATATAATATTTAATATTAGATGGAAATGGAAATTATGATTATCATTCATATATATGTAGTATATATAGTAATATACTAATCTCCGTTATTTTATATAGATAGGCTGAGTTGTTAGGTGATTTGTTTGTGTTTAATATGTTAATTATATATTATTATGCCACCATATACCTAATAATAAATGTTATAATATTTATTATTTTTCGTATATAGAATATACACATTATTAAAAGTTCTATAATTATTATTATATATTAATATATATATATTAATATTATATATAATATAGTATTTATACTTAATATATAGTATATATATATATGTTAATATATATATATATATATCTATATTATAATATAATTAATTAAGTTATTAATTTTAATAATATTAATATATATATTTAATAGTATAAATTTATATATAATATATAATATATATAATATATATATAAATATATAATTAATATATATATTATATTAATATATATATAATATATATAATATATATAATATTATAATATATATTGTATATTGAGGTGTGTAAAAGGTGTGAAATAAAAGGTTGAAATTATAAGTAAAATATAATAGAGTAGAGGATTAAGGAAGAAATCCACGAGAAGTGCTGAAGCTAATGTCAGCGAGAAGGCTCAGTCTGGTCTAGATGACATTAGATATGTCCCAGGGGATCAGTGATGTACTTAAAGATTAAATATTACTATAGAATAAATTAAGGCACTCTTGAACGTGAATTGCAGGGCATGCTGTTTATTTCTCTGTGAAGTTGAATATATCGCTTAATACGAGTTTGGGAGAAAGAATATGTGCTAATAATTTTATACCTTATTTCCAAGTGAGTAAACGGTAGGAGATCTCTCTGAATGAGCAGAGAAAGAGCAGAATTAAGTTATATGGGATGAAGAAGAGAAAGCATACTAAGTTGGTGGTTATGATTAAATATACGTTAATAAAATAAAGAACCAAGTGCAAAGGTGGAATAGAGACTATAGAGAAGTGTCCATGCAATTGGAAGAAGAAAATTAATACTAACAGATGGGAGAGAAGAAGAGAAATGGGTAAGAAAGACAGTAAGATAAATGGGTGTGTAGGAGAACGTCGATACCATGAAATAGAGGAAGGAAGGTGGTATGACGATACAATAAAATTGGACGGTCAAAACAAGTGAAAGGGACCAGATAGAGACGCATTTTCAACTCAGGAACCTCAGGTTAACTCCATAATTTAGTAGTTGCTAAGTAAATAAAATTGACCAAAGTGAGAGTGACATCAACACGAATATTCAGACGGAGAATATCCAAAAGCTATCAGATTATGACTCATTAGATATAATGCAGAGAAATAGCAAGAGAAACAGTGTTTTAGGAGGACCGCCGATAATAAAGGTAGATATAGAAAATCTAAATCTGAGAGGAAGACCATGGCTAGATATTCTGAACAAAAGAAACCCTTCCTAAAGAGGGTTAGAGGATTTTAGAAGCAGGGAGCGCTTTGACAGTAGAGATTTGTGAAAGAGGGTTGAAAAAGGAGTTGAAAGAAGATTTGGAGGAGATTTGAAGTGATTTGAAGAAGATTAATAATCAATTGAAAGAGGTAGCAATACAGATCAGCCCGAGGCAATAAAAGGGTAATCCTAGAGAAGGTATAAGATAGATCGGTCAGAGAGAGTGAACTCACCCTAATGCAGAATGCGGGAACGCTGAGGAGAATGATAGCTCCCAGAGGGTTGAAGATGCAACGAGACGAGGAGTAAGACCCAACTGCTACCATACCAACTGGGAGACCAGGGATCCTGAAATAGCTCAGAACGAAACCATAGAAAAATGCCGTATTGCATTAAGCTCCGATGAAGAAAACGATAAGGAATATGAAGAATATATCCTTTCGAAATTAGAGAAGTATTGCACCATCGGCATAAGGGGAAACAAGCCCTAAGAGAAAAAGCAATACAGTACCGAAGATAATTGGACATATCCATCGGACTAGGCAAAAGCCGCGCATGGTGAGCAGGGAATTCAGACCCGCGAAGGGTGATGAGAACTCATGGCAGGGAGAGTTTGAGTATAGAAGGCAGATATTGCGATAGAGGGAAAACGTTTGGACAGGGACTTGAAGAGGTATGTGGAATGGAGAGAGTTTAAGACAGAAGAAATTGGTAGGATAAAGAGGTGCAAAAGGTGTGAGTGAGTAGTGAAATGAGAGAGAAGCAGTTTCGCGTCAAAAGAGCAAAGAATTGCAGAGTAGTTGAAGGGTATGTTATGTGCATCCGCCCAAAGTTGCGGTGAGCGGTAACCAATAATTTTTATCTAAGCCGAAATGTCCTGCAGCTTGTTAAACTTGTACCTCTGTAAAGTAGTGATGTTATGGCTGTCAAATCAAGGTAGGAAGGTGAGTTCTGGTCTGCAATTACAATCCTGTATATAAAACAACGATAGAACTTGCACAATAATTTTGAAATATGATTTTTAAGATAAATCTAAATTTTATTTGATTTCACTTCAATTCGTTTTAATAGATGGTACATATATAGGTTTTTCCCTTTTTATCATATTTCCTCTCTCTAATGTTTATATCTTATTCTAAACGATATTTTATTTTATATCTCGTCTTGATATTTCAAAAATTAGTTGAGGCGAGGACATAAATATTTAATGGGTATAGATATATTTGTATACTGCATTAATGTTAGCTGAGGCAATCGAGGTGTTATATGTATAAAGGTCTAGTGAAGAATAATAAAATTAAAAAGTATGGGCAAATCAACGTTCAGGATAGAGTCAAGGTATTTTACTTGGAATTTGGTATTACTATAGTTTTTATATAGGTAAAATTAAAATAAAAGTAGTAACAATAATAGCGAAATAAAGTATATCTATATATACTACCAAGCGATAAAGTGTACAATATTTCTAAATATACAACATAATATATTAACCATCTAAGCCGTCACTATACGAAAGATACTATTTCAAAACTCACCGTTCGTATTAATTCTTTAATAACCCTATTCATATACAAAGTATTATTGACAATCATTATATGTCTTTTAATTTATATTTATATATAATTAATAACTTATACACTAATACATACAATACCAAATTTTTATTATGTAATTACTATTATTGCTGTAAAATACAATAATAAATTATGTTTAATTTTTTTATATCTTTCAGCACTTACACATAAATATTATTACATTATTTTTTTCTTCAGAAAGATATTAAAGTCTTTTTTTATTTTATTCTAATAGATGTTAATATGGCCTTATCAGATATAGGTATGTGATCTGATCCTTCCCATTACGTAACTAATTCACATTCTAGTGGGTGCAATAGCGCCTGAACCAGTATCCAAGTATATCAATTTAAAGAATAGTGATATGCCCCAAAACTCTTAGGAAAATTTTATTATATTTTAACACACATATCTAAGACGCTGACTTACAAAACATTTATATGAGTTTCAAAAATGTTGACATGAGAATGTGATAACAAATTGAGACCCTAATAATTATTAATATTTTATTTGAATAGTGTCAAAATCGTAAACAGTAGTCTTTAATTATATGTTTCAATTGCCAAACAGTATATAAATTTAACTTACGATAAGTACCGAAGCTCTCTATTAAAAGTATATTCGTAATATATATAAGGTGTTATAAGATATCCACCAGAAAGGTTAGCACGACACATGGTGATATATGTTAAAGTGTCATCAATTTAGGTAGAAAGCCGCTGTAATGTGTTTTCCTGCTAATATTAAAGTATAGAATGTTATATCTACAGATAAATATTTGTTTATAAAGTGTTTTTGTTTAAATATATTAATATATATAATTTTATATTATATATATTTATAATATACTTTATCTTTATATAAATAACTAAATATATAACGTATAACTTATATATTGAATACTTTAGGTATAATATATATATAATATATATAATTTAGTTCTCAATTTGCTAAATTATAAACTAGTGATAAATAAAATATAACTTATATACTAATTATATATATAATTTAAGTGACATAGTTGAATTCTAGGTTTAGTCAGTTATATAATAGTAATTGATACTGTTTTAGCTTCAGGTGATTTATTATGGTAGAACAGAATTGCATAAAACAAAATTTGGTCTGTGAGAGCGTACCTTAAGCGAATTGGATAACCAACAAGCTGTAGTCAATGGCCGCTTTGCACCCCTCTAAATATTTCCAAGGAAGCTCTCTCTCACAAGGTACACACCATAAACGTACATTTAATAAAGCTAATTCAGAACAGGTAAAGGTAGGTTATATAAGAAAGTGAGGATCAAACTTCAAAAGGCAAAAGTATGGGACAGTCGTTTGAAGACTTTGAAAAGACACTGGCATTAATGATCACTTAAAACCATGAATGCGGGACAAACTAAGTTTAGATACTCTAAGAGTGGAATGAAGGTGAATCCTAGATAGGCTGACACAAACGCACTAAAGCAATGAAGCCAATTACATAGCTCAAAAATATGTGAGATAAGTCAGAGAGTATTTAACGTGGAGTATAAGTGAATTATTCAAAGAGCGAGTGTAGAAAATAGTTCAATGAGAATAATTGACATACTAAATAATGGGAATATCAAAGGTGTAACTCAATTACCATAGTTATGGAAGAACACTTTATTTATGCTAGCCGCTAAAACTGATAATAAATTACTATTAGATAGGATGAACTCACAATAGTAATAGTCAATCACGGTAATTATATATTGTTTGACTGTAGGCAGCAATTTGCGTACCGTGGATTCAACGAATATTATGGTGAGCCGTGGCACAAAGATACGTCCTTACGGCATATTTACTTATAATGAAACAGTAGTAATAAGCATCGCGCTATCTGTATAATTCTATCTAAAATATAGAGAATCTTCTTGGAAGCAATACTATATTAGTCAGTGCAATAGATTAGTTCATGAACCCAATCCTTATATACTCGGTGGGAAGTTGAAACATATATTATAATTTTTTTTTGTTGAAAGCATTTTTACTAACACATTGAAAAAGGGTTCGCCTCTCATATGATTGATGCCAGAATAAATGGAAGTATAAGACGCCTGCCGAACATCATGTGGATTGATTTTTAGAATTATTTAATGTTATAAGTCTCAAGATAGTATCCGCCATCTAACATCATTGCATGAGATGTATTTTGAGGCATGAATTACGACTTTGCTATAGTTTAGTATATAGGTCTCCCAGATAACTCCGATTACCTTTGTAAGCTGTTCGGATGGAGGATTGATACGTGAGACTCGACACTCGTTGCAGAAGATTCTGAGATGATACCAGAGTGGCGAGAACCGCACTCATATGGAAACCCGCTTAGCCTGGCCGGCAGCGAAAAGATTTAAAATGGCATTAGGAAAACATGTGTAGGGCACGCATACAAATTTTGTAATTTTTAAGTGTGAAGGTAGTCACGAAAAGATTTGATTCAATTGCAGTAATACGCTGATTACGTCGGGTGAAATAGACAAAATCTCTTGCTCACGCCGCTGCTTCATACTGCAAGAGAGTAAGTCGATAGAAAAAACGGGCTGTTTTTTTTTCCCTAAAACTCCCAACGTTCTTTTTAGTAAGAGGCTATGAGACTATGCTCGTCTGATCAGAATGATTGTAGAATACGGTAAGACATCGCGACCAGCAGGATCGGAGCGAATGCAGTGGTACCGTAAGTATTCGTTGCAGTCACCAAATAGCCGACAGAGATTATGGCGTCAACAACCGATCCTGTAGGCTTAGATAGCCAGTGAACTGCTTGAACCTTTGGGTAAATCATACAAGGATGATAATAAATCCGTCCCGCGGTGCATAGTCATGTCATCGAGAAATGATGCTGCTTTTATATAATCTTAGGTTCTCAAGAGGATACGTTGAAGGAACTGTGAAGTACTGACCATCTAGAGACCGTTCGATTAGATGTCTATGATTTCTGATGGAGATAGGATGGCATTCGTTATTAGTCCAAGACTTTGATGCTGGGAAATGATGAAAAACTAGGGTAACATTAGAGAGAGTCACGAAAGCTTGAGATATTTCATACTCGCCTTTCACATAATATCCTGTGGTAAAATCTTTGTTTAAAAATTGCTTTTTAGAGTAAGGCTGTATTGAGAAAGTAAGTACGAGATCTCATATAATTCGGTAAAAAAGTCTAAAACACGTGATCCAATTGGTCGATAGTATCTTCTAAAAATGAATTTGAACGGACCTCAGTTATTTTAACAAACTAGAAGTAAACTCTTATGAACACTCCTCTCGTTACGTTATTATGATTTTGAAGTGAGTAACCAGCATCATTACAGTCAGCATAAAGTACCCAATCGACTGCAAAATGAGCAGAATAGAATACAGAGTTAATAGAAAAGTCTGGAAGAGCAGTAACTGGAGCACTCGTAAGGAGCTGCTGACAAGCATAAGCATTTATCTTTAGGGACAGAGATTTAAAAGGCTTCCGACTCCAGCATTTTTCTAAGTCTAATAAGACACCCAAGTTCTTCAGTATCAACGGAGTTGTGATGAGGTTGACGTGTGAAGGAAGGAAAAGCATAAATAATTGTAGAAAAATTGGTTAATAGTAGAATGGAGTGGATACTTTATGACTGACAAATCACATATAGAAGTTCATTGCATTCCTCCTATTATCTAATTCAGTAATTTAGATAAACTTTCCTACTCTTGAAAACACCATGTAATACGAACCTCTCCGCTAAGAATTTCTTAACACGAAGCCAAACTTGATGATGTAATTCCGTCTGTATACAATGATCAAATAATTCATTCTTGTCCCTCTATAACCCTAACACGTTTCCATACCTGATCTTCGAAACGGATTAGTGAAAAAAAGAAACACGAACCCTCTAATGTGAAAGAATTGTAAATAGCGACAAGGACCAATGAGCGAAATTTCATTTTTTGCGGATTATAGTTCGCTCACAGTGTTTGGGGTTGTAAATAAGAGTTTAAGTGCTGTTAAATAATAATCCCAGTAAAGAAGAGGGTTATAAAATTAGTGTCCTTCTCGAAGCCCTCCGACACCCGGCAGGTAAGAAATTTCGACCAACATATAAGCAAGAGAATATGATATTATAAATGACACTACTTCCAAGAATTTTCTCCGGTTACTTAGGATAATAAAATGTAAGACATCACAAAGAACTCGTAGTCAGAAACGGAACCACGAGTTATAGTTGTAATAAGACAAATTCCATGAATTAGCAAGTAAGATTTAGATAATGAAATAGATATAAAGTGAAGAATTTAGATCTAAAGATAGAACAATGAGAGAATTTATAATATGAATGAAACTCGAATCATTTATTAAAATGACTGTCAAGATATAAAGTCTAAATTAGCAGAAGTGTTAAGTAATGAAATAATAGGATAGGACAAAAGCGTCAATGGAAATATAAAGAATAATGAGTAAAGATAGAGACGACAATCTTAAGATAACGATAGAGAGAGAGAGAGAACTTTATAGGATATAAGAGGCACTACGACTATACTATAAAGTACAAGAACTTTTGAAAATGCCTATTAGCTACATAATCATACGATATATATATAATGAATATTTAATATATAAGATAGAGATATATATAGAGTAGAAGAAATAAAAAGATACAGATATAGAGATAGAAGATATAAGATATAAGATATAATATAGAAGAGAGAGAAGACGAGAGAGAGGAGAGAGAGAGAGAGCAGAGAGAGAGAAGAGGAGATGAAGAGAGAGAGAGAGAAGAAGAGAGAAGAGAGAGAGAGAGACCTTTAAAGTCGATGAAAAAGGAAGTAGCATATTTTCACTACGAAATAATGGTAAAAATTTGAGAGAAAGCAAAACATGGCAAATAAAGTGAATGAGAAAACCTGAATGACAGAAGCTTAGAAAGGAATATGGATGTAAAATCGACTATAAGATAATCCGACTTGAGTTAGGAATCCGAATCCGAATCCGAATCCGATTATTTTGGATTTCGAATTTCATTTTCAGTTCTAATTTCAACTTTTGAAACTCATGCGATTTCGATTTCAGTTCGATTTCAACTATTTAAGAACGTGTTATTTTCGAATCCGACTCAGGTTCATATTCTGGTTTCGGGAAAGCTTTCCGATCCAACTCCAATTTAGCTTCCGAATCCAATTAAAACCCACCCAAATTTATATATCCTCTTAATCCGGGTTTTAATTCCAACCTCGATTCCATTGTCATGGAAAGAAGCAACCCATGCCATACCAACCCAATAACTTGGATATCCAAGTTGTTGGGTTGGTATGGCATGGTATGGCATATGTCTTACCTCACAACATAATACTCCCCGTAATCCCTAAGAGAGAAACGGTTCAGATTTTTATCATTGGAAAGAATATCATATATGGACCTCAAACATTGAAAACCAAATTAATAAAAAGAATAAAACTTTCAATGGCATAGGAAATACAAAAAAATTATATCTTTATAATTATATCATTCCCAAAATCAATTTAAAAATTTAAAGAACACACAAACCACAATTACGAAGAAAACAAAAAAAAAATCATATGTATTTGTTCCCTGATAAAACATTTGCATGTTTAATAATACACAATTTCCCCAAAAAATCTTTCTAAACTTCCAAAAAAAATTTCTTGTGATGCCACAATAAGGACTCATCAAAATTATCTTTACTAAATGTATTGATCAATTCTTTCCATAAGGTAACGATAAATATAAATTCAGACTCAAGAATGAGCTATACTAATTAAAAATATTTCGAGTCAACTACAGTGAATATTTAAAGATATTTTACTTGTGTTGATTTCAGAAAACTCTTTACAAATTTAGTTAACGTGCGAACTCTTATAACTCTTATTGTTAACTCTTATAACTCTTTATATTTATACCGTTCTTTATTATTTTGCTAGATTTATGCGTTGTCTTACAGAGATACTAAGTAGAACTACGAAAGCGTCGAGACGGCGGATCATTGTTACGTATATATTTCAGTATACGTTTATTTTTTTCAGAGATTAGAGAGAGACCAGTATACTCACTTTTTAGCTCCACTCTTCTCTTCTCTTACCTTGCTTCTCTCCTCTACACTATTCTTTTTAATTCTTATGCATCTTTGCAATCCCATATTCAATCCTATTATCTATTACTCTCTCCCTCATGCTACTTACACATGTCACTGGATCTTTCTCGGATCCAATAGCATTTCGATGCTAATAGTATATATAGTGAAAAAACAATTAATTTCTGTTATAGTAGATTATTTTCTGATTATTTAGCTTTAAGTATCCATTAACGATTTTTAGTTATGATTTATATTAAGTTATTAGTATAAATAGCTGGAATTCTAAGAAGATGTAAACGAAAAACTTAATTAATAATGGTTCAATCAATTATTTTATGTGATACTACTCCAATATTTATTATAAAATAGATACATAAATATAAATAGAGACTGAACTGATATAATATAATATAATTAAAATATATTATATTTAACATTCAAATTATAAAATGAGTATACAGTTACAAATTAACGCCCAAATTTAACATTCATAATAATTTGTTATTTTCAACTGTGTTCAAATTCTGTTGAATCTTTTTCGCAGATTACAGCTTATGCGTTATGCCACCGATAAATTAAAAATCACAATGCAGTAAATGCACCCACATGTCCATATAAAAGGATATATATTCGTGATCAAAAAGCCTATAATAAGAATATACAAAACAGACTATGTGCTCATCAATTTCAGTGTTCTTTATCTGAAACATATATATAGATATACCGAGAATGAAGTGTATCTCTTTAATATTTTAGTTAATACGTATTTTACATATAGTTTGGAAATACAACACGTTATATTTTGTTATAATATAATATGATATATATATAATAATATATTATATATATATAATATTATAATATATAATATATTATATCCTATTTATCTCATGCAAATGATATTAAGATGTATAATTACCATTACTTATGTTGGAATATTTAATGTATATATATCTATATAACTTTATAATAACTATATCTATAAAAATTATATTGACAAACATATTATATATATAATATATATATATCATATATTAACAAGGTTAAATGGATAATCCTAGTATTAACTATATATTGAGGAGCTTAAACCTATATAGCATAATATTAATTACCGATGGAACATCAAAATTCCCTATATATACTCCTATATATATATATAATCTGAAACATTGATAATAATATATATATATACTAACGCTATTAAAATTAGAACTTATTTATACAGATGTATTCTTTCATCAGGCGGATTGAAAATGTGGTCTTCGGAAATGGAGCTTAAAGGTGAAGTAGCATAATATTAATATCCTATCTTTTATAATTAAAATAGTAAAAATTAATAATCATAACACAATAGTATATATAATTACAAAAAAGGAATATTTTTAAAATGAAGACTATAAGAAAAATCTTGAAATTGTTATTATCTTAATTCCCCGCAGTTTCCATTGTACAGTATATAACATATATAGCCTTTAGAGAGGAATAGGGCTATCAAAAACATTACTAACTGTTAATTGCAAAATAGTACGAAGAACTTTTTTTGAATTTTTACTTACAATGAAAAAAGAGTAATTTTAATTTTATTTTTTAAAATAAACTTTCACCGTAAGTAGTAAAAAAAATTTTAATCCTTTTTCAGATTATAATTATCGCTGAAAGACATTTGCAACGATCCTGTAAAAAAATCAGAATTAGTTAATAAAATAGCAGAATCTATTTCCCGTGTCAACAAATTTGACAGAGACTTATCGATCGTTTTTTTTAAGTTCGTTTTATTATAAAGTCAATCATGTCTTTTTCTATAAAAACGACATCTGGGGAAGAAACACTTTTTAGTTTTTTCACCCTATTGATTTTTTAATCAAATTGTAAATTAATATAAATAATACAGCTAAGTAATATATACTATACTTATATATATATATAATAAATATAATACTATAACTATTAATATCATATCATATATATTATATAATTATATATATATAATTATATATGATTACATATATATATTTATATATTATATATATATATGATTAATAATATATATATATTATATATTATAATATATATATAAATATATTATAGTATATATATATATTCATATATATACGTAATATATATAATATATCACTCATATTATATACGTATATATATGATTATATGATATATATACTATATATAATACAGTAGAATATTAGACACTATCTGACAATAACAGACCTTGCTAACCAGGAAAGCTGACTTTGTTGAGTCAAACAAAACTCATAATTGACATTGCTCACCATAATGCCATAAACCTGGTCAAACTGACAAGTGGATAAACATGATAGCAAAAGCCGAAAAGCATTCTAAAGTTAAGACCGGCCCACGGTTCTGATCTAGATTAAAAAATAAAAGTTAAAAGATAAAACAAAATTCAATTACTGTATGTCTAGCTCATTTCTATTTTAGTTAGTCTTCATTACAAAGATATAATAATCGTTACTACTGAACCAATTCGAACATCGAGTCATTCATTGATCTTTTCTGGAACGCCAGTCGTACCTTAGCCTTCAGGGTGCCCTTTGACAAGTGTGGTCATCTAAGCAACATTGGAGTGATTCTTGATCGTACTTGAATTGAAACGATTAAATTAAGTGAAATTCATATTACTAAATTTGGATATGAAACTCATCGTATTAAAGCAGCCTCGAGATCTTTTAGAAAGGGTAAATACTACTGAATTGTTCAGACGAGAGGCAAGAAAGGTTTCTGAATAAGCGATGAAATGTCTGATCAGTATAGATATGTCTATAGGCATTCTTACGGATTCTATTGAGGATGTTACGCCCTTGTCCCCAAGGTGATGCCGATGTGCGTTGAGACTAGTAAGTGCTTAGAGTTGATAGTTTGGCGGCATAAGGTTATGTTTTGTGTCTATATCGTCGGATGGCGATATTTACGTAGAGCCTCTAATGACACGGCGCCTGCGGGGCTGGGGCCCGTAAATCGTAATGTTGCAATCGAACTCTGAAACTCAACGATTGCAACCACCCACCGCTAGCACTACTTTGTTACGATATTCACATAAAGTTTTCACCGCGACCGTAAACAGATCTACAAACACATACGCACACACACTACATATATTATATAAATATATTATACAAATTTAATATATATACTATAATATAATAATAATATAAGTTAGTACTATATATTATTATAATTATAACTACATATAACTATATATATATTATATAATACTATATAATAAGATATATACGCTATATTGCATGATGAGATATCAGATATAGTAGGATAGTGTAACATCATATATATAGTGAATGAAAGAAAGTGTTCGGCTGCACTCGGCTAGACAGTTTCTGGCTGCCTATGGGACTTCCCAAAACATCACACCAGCGACCAACAGACTAAACCAAAACAACCGCCAAACGTCGACATGGCAAGCTATTTGACAAGCAACATTATTTGACCAATAATAAGGTCCATTTAAGAAGATATTCTCTACCTCTGCTCTGCTTGTGTTGGTCGTGTGCCTTAGCTCCTCATGACCGAAGCATGCAGAGGCAAGTCATGATACGGCAATCGTCCTCTAAGGCTATAATCTTAGCACAGAAACGCTCTAATCCCGTAGATATGCAAGGACCACGACCTCCGAATAAGAGACTAAAAGTAGAGTTTGATTATTTTTCCCGAACCCAATGGAAATTGGTACTATGTAGATTAAGTGCATAAACCGGTTTCTGGGAACCTGTAAGAACTGGATCTAAACCGATGGGGTGAATTCCATCATTCAACTATAGATATATATAGTATATCTATCTAATTACGCTATATACTATATATAGTATGATGATATATGTAGCGTATAATATATATATAATATATTATTATATATAGATATATATATATAGTATATATATAATATAATATAATATAATATATAGGATATATATACTAATATATTATATATCCTGCACCTCCTCATAGTATTGACAAGTATATATAATATACTATATAGCATATACTATATAGATATATATATATAGATTATATATATAAATATATATTATATATTCAAATATATATCTATTAATATATATATTATTAAATATAAATATCATAATGATATATATATAGCTAGCAGAATAACGTCAACGATTCAATTATATTATAGTATAAATATATATATATATACATTAATATATGATACTATTATTCATATCATGATAATGATACGTATAATATGATATATATTAATATAATACATATATATCAACTATATATAATAATATATACTGATATATGTATATATGGGATATATTTACTAACCTATGTTTATATCTATATGCTAATATTATATGATATAGTGGAGTAAATAATATATAATATAATTATAATATATATATATATTTATATAATAAAAATAAAAATCTATATATTATAAATATATATACTATATATATATATATATAAAATATATAAATATATTATATACTATATAATCATATATATATTATATGATATTATATTAATTATATCATATATATTAGTATATGATATAATATATATATTTAATATTATATAAGATTATAACATAGGAGCGTATCTATTATTTATAAAGTAATGCACAGATCCTTATCACATGATACTAGTAATCATCTATATACTTATTAAGTATATTTAACTATACTAGCAGCAATGATAACGTGTCAGTTTCGTGCACCACTGAACACTAAATATCATAATGACTGTAATATACATTATATCCGCGTGTAATATATACATGATATAAGTATCATATAACAATATACTATATATATAATTAATATATATGTAGTATATCATCTACTACTTATATAATATAGTATGTAGTTATATATATAGATGATAATTAACTAACTATAGTAGCTATATAAGTGGTCGGAGTACAGACATTTCTTTCTAATAAGTTCAAACGCTAATAGGTGCTGTAACGTTTGACTCATACAGATAATAAGTTCCATTCAAAATTCTTTTCCTCCAACGTAAGATGAGGCAAGTTTCTACTACGTCAATTTTCAAAACAATCTAGACCAGAGGGCGACATTACGTCAGTAGAGTATTAATTTGTTTTTTTTTTTTTTTTTTGGCAAACTTTTGTTTTTTCAGCTTTACACGAATTATTTCCTATAACCTCTCCTACTTTGGTTACGTTGTTGCTATCATAGAAGTGACAAATCAGCATTTCTTTTGGATACTTCATTGAGAAGCTTCGCGAGCTTTCGATTGCAAGTGAAATGGGAAAACCCTTAATAAAGTAAAATAACAAATGACTTTTAACAGGAAAAATATGATAATGGCAATATGATTATATATAATATATCATATATATAATATATTATATATATAAATATACTATATATACTATTTACTATAATAATACATTAATATTATATATATATTATATATATTATTTAATAAATAATATATATATATATCTATATCATAGTATATATAGTATATATATATATATATATAGTATACTAATATATATATAATATATATATAATATTATATATATATATTATAATATATATAGTATATATATATATATATATATATATATTATATTATATTACTAATATATATATAGTATATATATATATGATATATTATATATATAATATGTAAGTGTGTGTGTGTTGTGTGTCGTGTGTGTTCGTGTGTGTGGTGTGTGTGTGTTGGTTGTGTGTGTGTGTGTGTGCTGCTGTACGTGTGTGATCCAGTCATGGGGTAAACGGAATGATACCGTGCGCCTGCATCTGAATTATTCCACAATAACAAAATAAAGTTCACGAAGGTAACTATTTAAACCTTTGGAAGAATAATCAATCCTAAAATGCAAACTCTATATACATATCGATTTTAACCGATAATAATATAAGAGTGTATCAATATAATAATAATAATAATTATTATTAACAAAAAATATGTTGTTATTTTGCATTAGTTACTTATTGATTATTATTTATTATTATTATTATTATTGATTATTATTACTTATTATTATTCATTAACTATTATTATTTTATATATTTCTTATTGATATTAGTTTGTAGTTTTAAGTTTTTATATTATTCTATTTATTATTAATTCCATTTTATTATTATATTCTATACTTGAAATAACGTGCCAGTTGAGCCATCTGAATCTAATGCAGCAGGTGGAAATAAACAACTTTTTTCTTTAATGTATTCCTTAAGGAACTTCGGTATAACAAACAAAACTTGCATTATAGAAAACACGATTGATCTGGCTACTAATTATTATAATAAATTGTTTTTTAATTGCTTATTTCATTAATAAACTATAATATAATCAATAAAATAATAATAATATATAATCTATTATGTGATAATAAAAATATAACTTTAAAAGCATTCTCATATATGATATAAACTAAATTAATTTTCTTTTATGTAAGCATCCACAACAACGAATCTATATTAAAACTGGTTTCCCTTAATGGTACACCGACCAACGGCCAACTTGTTATATTTCTGGATTAGAATTGAAATTCTATTTCAAACTCACATCATCAACATCATTTATTTCGTAATGACTTTATATTATTATTATTGATATGAATTAAATTAAACTAAATATTGAATGTATTTTTATTATTAGTAGTAGTTAGGGTAGTTAGGAGTATTCTATACTTTGAGGATGTTTTGAACATGCTAACACACACCCACCCACACACTACACCACCTACACTCCACATACACACACACTTACTCTTACAGAGACACTCACACACACACACAACACCAATTCTGAAAACTGCAAGAAATGAAACCCTTTAAATCACCAATGGTATAAGCGTTCATTTTTTGGGATATTTCTTGGTGTGATCGTTGGTAGAGACTCTAATTAGCACTCGTTCTATTAACTCAAAGCATAAAAATCAAAATAAACACAATACAGTGGAAGAATCGTGATTACTTTAGTTTTTTTTTTTTCTTATTCAAGCAGTTCATCGTTCTCGGAAGTGGCCCCTATTTGCTAGAGGGGATGCGTGTAGGTTATTATTTATTAGGATCCGGACGTTGGGTGGGGTGGGGGTGGGGGGTTTGAATCTAGCTCTTGCCTTGACAAAGTTTTGTACAGATTTTTTAAATTTTTTCGTGCTCTCCTGTTGCGCTGTGACATTCTGCAAAATTCTTGTTTGTACTCGAAACCCGTTCGGAGTTTCCAGAAATAGAAATCTGACAATTAAAAAAAAAAAAAATGATCATTTATTTGGTATATATATTATATATTATATTATAATAATATATATTTATTATATCTAATAATTATATATAATACTATATCATATATATATATACTATATATACTTTATCATTATATATAAAAATACGGGTATAATCTATATATATTCATATCATAATATTCCTAATATAAATATAACATATATAATATTACTATATATAATTTACTTATATATATATATCTACCTATATATTAACGTATGTTATATATATATTAATAATATAATTTATTATTAGAAATTACAAATTACAATGCCAGTAGACGACCTGAAATCAAACGGCAAAGTGCGGAATGTCACAAAAAATTCTTTTTTCCCGAAGAAAGCATGTTTGAACGAGTCCAAGGTGAAAACAATGATTATTGTTTTTTTCGAAAGCCGTGGTATTGTGCACAAGGAATTTGTACCTTCAGGACAGACAGCTAATCACGTCTTTTATAAAGATGTTATGTAACGACTTCGAAAACGAGTTTAGCGAATCAGAACAGACAGTGCAGATGATTGGGTGCTTCGCCACGATAACGCGCCATCCTTACACCAGGCTTCCAATTGTAAAATGTCTGGCGAAGAAACATTTGCCACCTCCGTTTCATCCCCCATACAGCCAGATCTAGCTCAGTGATTTCTACCTCTTCCCTAAGTTGAAAATGAAGTTAAAGGGTCATCATTTTGGGATGATGGAAAACTTAAAATAATTTTAAAACGTGAACTAAGCACACTTCAGGCAAATGACATCCGAAACCTACCAAGGGTCATATTTCGAAAGAGAAAACTTGTAATTTCAGGTAAATCCAATATATAATTAAATACGACAGCAGATCACTTACTTTTGGGACAAACTTATATATATATATATATATATATATATATATATATGTGTGTATAAATATAGATATATAGTCACAGCATAGTAGCACAATGATATATATATATATTATATCAGTGTATATATGTATATATATATATGTACTATATATATATATATATGTGTGTGTACTAAACTTTGAAGAGTTAGGCACAGTGGTATAAAAAAAGAGTAGTTACTTCTTATTTTTTTTTCTAAGATTAATCAAATTAAATGGAATTGAATAATATCAATGTTCAAAATAATTAATAGTACATATTAAGCAAATTTTTTAACACAAGAGTCCGATTAAGTTTCACTAATAATGAATCTATTATCATATAATGTGATCTTCAAACCCCTTCTATTTCAATTTAGGGTTTAAATTGATTAAACACTCCCTTCACAATTTATAACAATATTTCCAAAAGCTCGACACAATAATATTCAATTTAACAATAATCTTCCGGCTTTTAACAATGCCGATTTTTTCTAACACATCTCTCTTCTTATAATGTGAGACGCTAACTGCCTTCTCCTCCCCTTGAATGCCAGGCATCCCTCGGGCAGCATTCACAGCGACTCACTTTTACATTATTGAAAGTTCAACACAAAGAGTCGTTAAGAGACTTTCCTTATACAATAAAAATAATAATTAAAACTTGACATACAGAGAAACCCTTTTTGAGCAGTGTTACAGGTGTATATAGCCGTGTACAGAGCTATTATGAGAGTTGTACATAATTATCGTGAGAGCAAGGAATCTTGCCCTCACACTTTTTTTTTTTTTTTTTTTTTTTTTTGAGTAGTAATTTGACATTATTATAAAGAAATACAAATTCTATTCTTACAGTACATCGTTGCATAATACATAAAAGACCTCCTTAATCCCCGTCTGGTGGGGTTTGACTATTCAACTCTTCTATTGCAAACCCCTTCCGTGACATTTTTTTGTAAGGGACTCGTGAGAATTTATTTACGACTATTAATGTTTAGTTGCATGCGCTTCGTCCATAATATTAGATAGAGGAAAGAAGATGATTTTTTTTGGAAGGATAAGTATCAATTTAACTACTGTTTAACTCTAAGAATCGCATGCAGAACTAAGAAGCCCCCTTTTTTTTCTCTCTCTCTTTTTTTTCTTTTATTTATTTATTTATCTATTTATTTATTTATTTTCTTATTATTATTTTTTTTTTTTTATTTATTTATTTTTTTTTAACCTTATTTTTTGGGGGGTTTCAGCGTTCCCGTCGGTTATATTATGATAAATTCTTACATTTCTCAAGTTCTCTACTGCCTCTTTCCCTTGCTTTAAGATATAAACGTTATTCTTTTTTACCCGTAATACCCGGAAAGGTCCCGAGTATCTCTCTGCCAGTTTTCCCACACTATACTGTTGATTTCTTACTAACACGGCCCTTGCCTTGTGGAGATCTTTCGGAACGAACATATTCTTATTTTTATACACAACCTGTGGTGCCAGAGGCCTACGCATTAAAGCCACTAGTTTCTTCAAATAAGCACTTTGACTGACCGTGGCACTGAGTGCCTCCTTCTGCAATAAGCTTTCTGGCACTGATAAATTTTGGCCAAACATAAGCATACTAGGAGTAACCCCTTCGTCATTTAGTGGGCTAATTCTCAAACAGTACAGTGCCCAAGGCAAAATTTCAGGCCATTTTAACCCTTCATTCTCCCTATCATTGATCATACACCTTAGTGTCACTATGAGAGCTTGATTTAATTTTTCCGCCAATCCATTTGAACGAGCTAGGCGTTGTGACAATCTTATCTATGCCGAGAAGGTTCCATACGTCATTAAATAATTTGGCAGTGAACTGGCTTCCCCGATCTGAGATGAGCCTTTTTATAGAGCCACAGAACGGAAAAATTTCGCCCACTAATACATTTAACACCGAGTCGACCGTCGCCTGCCTAAGAGGGTAGGCGAAGGGATACTTACTAAATCTGTCGATAAAAACAAGCAGATAATTGAAACCCATACTATAGGGTAGCTTACACAAGTCCACATGAAGAGTATCGAACTTCTCCGAAACTTCCTTGAATCTACCGAATTCTGGAGATATCTTCCTAACGCTCTTGTTCTTCTGACAGACATCACAACTCTGTATAAATTTCTTCACTCTACTATGCATAAATCTGAAGACGAAATCCGCTCTTAGAACAGTCAACGTTCGTTTAATTCCCAAATGATTCGTATTATGTATTTTTCCTATGACATCATCCACCAGATTTTCCGGTATTAATATTCTAGCTGTGCCTGTAGAGATGTCAACCGCCAAGGACAGTTCCTCGCCCCGATGTATGAACTCTTTGTAACAGGTCTTCAATCCACTAGTTTTCAGCCCCTTTATTAGGTCCCTTATATAACCATCAGTCTCTTGTTCTACAGCTATCTCTCTGAAATCTACACCATCCTGGATTTTCTTCATCATCCCACTCAACCCTTTTTTACTGTATGTTATAGTATTTATTACAAAATCATCAAAGCTATTGTCATTATCAGCCTCGTTACTATTATCATTGCCATTATTATTATTATTATTATTATTATTATTATTATTATTATTATTATTATTATTATTATTATTATTATTATTATTATTATTATTATTATTAAATGAAATAGATAATTTTTACATTATTTATTATTCTCTATTATTATTATTATTATTATTATTATTATTATTATTATTATTATTATTATTATTATTATTATTATTATTATTATTATTATTATTATTATTATTATTATTATTATTATTATTATTATTATTATTATTATTATTATTATTATTATTATTATTATTACTATTATTATTATTATTATAATTATTATTATTATTATTTTATTATTATTACTACTTTCACTTTTATTATTATTATTATTATTATTATTATTATTATTATTATTATTATTATTATTATTATTATTATTATTATTATTATTATTATTATTATTATTATTATTATTATTATTATTATTATTATTATTATTATTATTATTATTATTATTACAACTACTATTACCACTATCGCTTTTTTTATTATTACTATTATAATACGCCAGCAAGTCTTGTTCTTTTAACGTTTGATTTAAAAGGCTTAACCCATTCTCAATGAATCGTGGCAACTTATCACCAAGCTCCTCCTCCAATTGTAACCCTGTTTCCATGGCAATTTCTTTTGGCCACGCCCACTCCCCATTTTCTATACAAGCTATTTGCAATCGGAACTCCTCAGCCTCCATGATCTTATCTCTCTCGTCAGCCAATTCTGTCAAAATTATCGCCAATTTATTTTTAGCCTTAGAGACCAATTTAAACTCAACGTCAAAATTTGCAATAGAATTCAACAGATTCATCTCCCGGATGTTATGAACTTTTGTGGCACTCTTTTTTGTATAGGCTGTGATTAATCCACTGTTGCTGGTGCAGATATTAACCCTCCTATTTGCAATTAAGTAAGCATATTTTTGTAAACTGTTGTTGACGCATAGCAGCTCCTTAACCAACTGTGGTAGTGCCACCTCCACCTCAGTCAGTATGGCACTGTAAAGTGCGAAAACCTTCGTCTGATCATTTTCTTCTCCCATTAGAGCACTGGCTATGGTGAGCTCGCTCACCTTCGTGCACAATAGCAACTCAGTTTTTTCATCAGGGAAAGATAACAAGGTGGCGTTTACCATCGCCGCTTTAGCTTCCCTAAATGCTCGCTCGGTTTCCACCCCCCAGGAAATCTTCTTCGTGGAAGCGGGTTTTCCCTTCAACATTTTCGTTAGAGGTTGCAGTAATTGAGCAGCCCCGGCTATGTTAATTCGGCAGAAGTTATATAGACCGAGAAATGCCCTAAGTTGTTTGATAGTTGTTGGCTTTGCAACATTCACCACTGCATCGATCTTCTCTTTGCAAGGCCTAACCCCCTTCTCGCTAATGTTGAAACCTAAAAAAATCTATTTCTCAGACTGCAAGCAAACATTTCCTGAGGTTCATATAAATTTTCATATACTTTAATCTCTCTAAAACCTTCTCCAATATTGCAACATGTTCTTCAAGAGTCGAACTGGTGATTAATATGTCATCTAAGTAAACAAAAACATTCTTTAAATCTCCAAGTAAGATCGACATGAGGCGCTGAAAGGCACTAGATGAGCATTTGTGTCCTTGTATTAAATAGTTGAAACTATAGTTACCGAAAGGACAAGTAATAGTGAAATATTTCTTTGTTTCCTCGCTGACTGGCACGTTATAGTAAGCCTGCCGGAAATCAAGTTTCGTTAGCAACTTGCAATGTTGCATTTGAAAGATGATATCTTTAATCTTAGGCAGAGTAAAATTATCAGAGGTGATCTTTGGTTTAACAAACGCAGATCAACGACCAAACGAATTCTGCCATCCGACTTTGGCAAGAAACTAGCCGGAAAACCCCAATCGCTTCTCCCCCGCGAAATGACCCATGACTCTAGCATTGATTTCCTCCTTGGCTCCCTCAAAAAGATGTGGGGCTATGCTTCTACTCCTTAACTGTATCGGCGTGCCACTAACTTCAACATGGTATGGGTAATTTTCCGCCAACTCGCATAAAATTTCTTCCCTTAAAGGACATTCTTCTCTCTCCCCTCCCCCCTCATCAATAGTGCAATCTTCACCCCCCTCCCAATAGTACAATCTTTACCCCCCTCCCCTCTCCCCTATAGTTTCGTCACTACCGGATTGTGAGTGAGTAACGAAGTCGTTCCCGCAGCTGTCGAAATAAGCCCCGCCCCGCTTTCTCCGGTACTTTGCACATATAACCCGCCATCTAGTGAGCTGTTCATTCTTTAAATTTAAATTAGGTGCTTCATAGGGGTTTAGGAACAAGACTTGGTATTTCCTAATCAAATTGTTAATTAATTCATATTCGCAAAGCGGTATATTTAAAGAAACAGCGGTTAGCGGAAAGATAGAATTTCGAACATGCTTAGAAAAGTCAAAAGCTTCATTACTGAGAGAAATACTACGTCTCGTACTCGGATCTAATAAATAGTGGCATTTAAAGTCAATAGTGAACCCGTGTTTTTTGAGAAAAGGCATGCCAAGGACGTTAAATTTAATGTCTGCAGCGTATGCATGCAAGTCGTAAAGTCTGTCTAATCCCAAGTCAATTTTAATTACCATTTTATTATAAATATGGATACATCCTCCATTCGCGGCCCTGGCACTGCCAATCGGGGCCCCCTCCTTATCTAATTCAGAAGCACTCATAAGGTTGAGGCAACTTCCGGAGTCTAGTAAATAAGATTCATTGTTAGTTTTATCCGAAATATAATATAATTTATCAAAAACCACATCTCTAACTGCTGCAACGATTTTAGTTGAGTTGCCAGAAACTCCCACTACATTATTACCAGATAAGTCACATGCATTATTTCTTAAATTTAATGATTCCTCAAACTCATCGGAAGGAGGAAAACCTCCTTCATCCCTAAAACTAATACAATTCATTTTCAGAAAGGGGGTTTCGCCCCCTTCATTAATTACAAGTTCATTTTTATCATTATTTCTATTAACAAGTATGGAGTCACAAATCTGAATCGCCTCTACTCCCGCTTCCTCCCCAGTGACTGGGGTGGGGGAACAGGTTGACTCCGTTGGGGGAGACAGCGACTCATTCACAGAGCTATTGTTTTCAATATAATTATAAGAATTTACAAAACCGTTATCGCCATCACTATGGCTATCATTCCTAATTCTACAATCATTATTATTATTATTGTTATTATCGTTATTAATCTCATCATGCATTGAGTTACAATAAAAGTTGAAGAGGACTCCACCACTACCGACTCAGTGATCATTGACTTCTGTGGGGGAGAGGTTGACTCACTAGAAGTCCCGTTTCTGCCAATTGAGTCATAATCTCGTTATTCAAACTCTCGTTTTCAGACTCATTGTTAATTACTCCCTTCTGTCTCTGATCATTTTTACAAGTAATATTCCTACTCCATTTAAATCTATTAATATAATTAACATTTCCATTATATCCACGATTAATATAATCACCATTATTATTATAAAAATACCTATTATTATTATAGCTATCATAATCGACATATCCACCATTATCGTAGCAACTATTGTAGCCAATACGATCATCATTATTATAATTTCCATTATTACAAGTATAAGTATAATAATCATTCTTAACATTATTACGACTATCATTATAATAATGTCTTCTACTATTATTACAATTATTATGATTATTATTATAATGACAATTGTAAAACCCATCTCTATCAAGATTACCTGTATAATTAATATTTCCCCCCCCAAAATTTGATCTATTCATATAAAAACTGCAGCGCGAACAATTATGAAAAATTTTACTTACAGAAGCATCATTATTCCCCACATTTTTACCCCCCCTCCTTGGCCCGGGAATCGACTCACGGGCCAGCCCCTCCATTTCCCTGCTTTGAAATGTTGGAGTTCTGCTGTGGGGGTAGGGAAGTTGCCGGGGGTTGTGAAATTAAGGTAAACATTGCACAATAAGGACCCTCACATTTAAATGATTTATGCAAGAATTTTCTATGGAACCTACAAAGCCCTTCGGTGCTTGGCCCAGCTGCAACGTTGTCATATGTTGATCGGTTGAAGTTTCTTCCTCTTGAACCTCGATCATTGTTGGGGGTGAGGGAATTTTTTGAATTCTGACACAGCGTCTTCGCGAGTTCTATTACGCTCTTGGCGAGTGATCTCATTTCTTTAGCCGACTTTTCGTGAGATATTATTAAACGACTTATTTCTCTCTCTTGAGCGGAGGACTCTCTGTTAGTCTTTGTGGCCCTCTCTTCTGCTGGTCGGGCGGCGTTTACAGGTTGCCATTCGGTTCCCCCCCTCGGGGGGGTTGGCAAGCACCGCTTTGGAGAAAAAATTTATTAATAATGTCGTCGGCGATTTCTATTAATTCTTCAAAATCATGGTTCTTCTCTGTTGTCATGAGGGAGATCTGTAATTGCTGAGGCAATCGTAAGAGAAAGAGTTCTCTAATAAATTTTGCATCGTTGTCAGTTATTGAATCGAAGCTCAAGCATTTCCTTTATTCTAACAACATAGTCGGATGGAAGCTCTCCATCCCTCATTCCAGATCGGAAGACTTCTTCTATCTGCGTCCTCAGTGATGGCGCATATAGTTTCTCTATCACTTTAACTTATTTAGTGTAACAATCGTCTTTTAGGGGAAGTTTCGACGAATTTGTAATCTTGCTTGGTAATTTTGACGCCAATAGCCTGACTCTCTCTCTCGGATCGGTGATTTCATTAAGGTTAAAGATCATGGTCGTCTGTCGAATCCATTCAAGGGCATCAAACTCGTTGAAGTGGGGGATGGCATTGAGGGGGAGACTCTTCTTCCTTTTTTTTCTCCCTAAGAGGGTGGGGGAAAGGTGACTCCTCACCAGTTTTGCTGCTTCATGCTCTTCTTGGGCCTCGCTTTCAGACTCCGTTTCGTATTGTGACGAATCACCTTCTTCATTTACCCCTTCGATCGGAGGGGCTACTTCTGGGGGAGTGTGATGGGGTCTTACTGTTCGAGATCGAGTAACAATAGCCAAGTTGGTCCTCTTGGTTTGAACCTTGGGTGACTTCCTTTTTTGACTCGGCATTTTTAGCGTTTTTTTTTTTCTTTTTCTTTGTTTAGGGGAAAGTTTTATGCCTATTGCGACAGGGTTTCTTATTTCACTGCTTTTTTTTGGGGGGGGGGAGTTTGAACTGTTTTATTTTATTTTATATTTTTTTGTGTGTGTTTGTGTTTTGATCGGCACTTTTTTTTCACTTCACTGTTTAAAATTTTTGTTTATTATGATTTTGTGTTTGTTTTCACTTCACGTTTGTATATTAGATGTTTGTTTGTTCGTGTTCACTCTGGGAGTCACTATTTCTTTGTACTAAACTTTGAAGAGTTAGGCACAGTGGTATAAAAAAGAGTAGTTACTTCTTATCTTTATTTTCTAAGATTAATCAAATTAAATGGAATTGAATAATATAAATGTTCAAAATAATTAATAGCACATATTAAGCAATTCTTTAACACAAGAGTTCGATTAAGTTTCACTAATAATGAATCTATTATCATATAATGTGATCTTCAAACCCCTTCTATTTCAATTTACGGTTTAAATTGATTAAACACTCCCTTCACAATTTATAACAATATTTCCAAAAGCTCGACACAATAATATTCAATTTAACAATAATAATCTTCCGGTTTTTTAACAATGCCGATCTTTCCTAACACATCTCTCTTCTTATAATGTGAGACGCTAACTGCCTTCTCCTCCCCTTGAATGCCAGGCATCCCTCGGGCAGCATTCACAGCGACTCACTTTTACATTATTGAAAGTTCAACACAAAGAGTCGTTAAGAGACTTTCCTTATACAATAAAAATAATAATTAAAACTTGACATACAGAGAAACCCTTTTTGAGCAGTGTTACAGGTGTATATAGCCGTGTACAGAGCTATTATGAGAGGTGTACATAATTATCGTGAGAGCAAGGAATCTTGCCCTCATATATATATATATATATATATATATATATATATATATATATATAGCATGCTATATATATATATATATATATATATATATATATATATAACTGCTAACATATATATAACAACAATAACAGCTATATCTATATAACCATATCTATATATATATATATATATATAATATATATATATATATAATAAATATAAAGAAATATAATAATAATAATATATATATATATATAATATAATAATATAATATATATATATATATATATAACAATATATAATAATATCAATAATAATAATAATATATATATGTATGTAATAATATAATAATAATATATAAATAATAATATGTATATAATAATAATATATAATAATATGTGTAATATATATATACATACGTATATATATATATATGTTTATAATAATAACCAATAATAATAATATATAACAATAATAATAATAATATAATAATAATAATATATATATATATAATAATATATATAACAATATATATATGTATAATAATAATATATGAAATAATAATAATAATAATAATAATATATAATAATATATATATATATATATATATGTATGAAATATTCTCAATAATAATATA